>JASPKZ010008908.1:0-30000 GCA_030220185.1 Diploptera punctata
AAAAACAGTAATTTCACAATGTAATGACAACGCGATAAGGTAAGTAGTTTTACAGAGCGGGGAAATGATTAAAACCAAACGATAGCAGGTATTAATTCCGAGTTTATGTAAACACTTCGCAAACGTGTTTTGTGCATATTGTTTGCACAAATGGTGCGTACCATAATAATAAAAAAAAGTAAAATAATAACATGTTTGTTGGAAAATGTTGTTCATTATAACACTGACTGCGTTAGAAGTTGACAATTATATACGGTAAATGCCGAAATTATTTAGTTGAGACTACAGCGGCCTGACAACAAGCAAGAAATATACGGCAATTGTAATGCATTTATTTTTTTATATTTCTTCAAACAAATCTCAATTCACTTAAATGCAGTGAGTTTGGTATAATATACATCCACACTACCTTTTAATATACTTGCTATATGTCTAATTTACAGTATCCAAAAACAGCATGATTCTTCCCCCCTAGTGTTTAATTTATATATTACAGTACGGTATTTAGTTTTTTTTAGGTGGCAACCCAGAAATTTTGGAAATAGAATTTTCATTCAAGGTCGCCATTTCGATTAGTACGACAAAAACAATATCGTGAAAAAAATTGAAAAATGACCTTGTTGCTAAGCGATAACATAATTAATGTTGACGTAATAAACTGTATCGTAACGAAGCACGTCACTAAAATCTGAAAATACAAGATATTTTTATAAATTAAATTTACAATATAGTTTTGGCAGATTGAATTCAGAAGTGATGTTCAGCTATGATAATATATAACCGTGAAAAAGTATATATAGACCTTCCTGTATCAGGTAAATATTTAACAGCTAAAATCTTTAAATAGAGGGTACACGGAAAAATCCACCACTGAAGAAATGCCTTTTACTTGAGGCGATTAGAAACAAATGGGTGTAAATGAATTTTTTTTCTCTTGAGAAAATGAGTGTGTAAAGGCATTAATATATTTTTCTAATTATCTGGGAGAAAATACGCATCACCCGCAGTTATCATTTTGAATAACCTGTAAAATTTCTTATACAACTTCAACTCTTAACTGTTTTCCCAATACTGCACAACTTGTACTTTTGCTTCTAACCTCCTCAATTATAGGCCTACAACGTACCTACTTTTTTAAATATGTGCCTAATTTGGAAGGCAAATAAACCCATGATTATGCAGTTTCTTTGGTACTCCTGAAATATAGTACTTTACATTGAGAATCTAACGGAAACTCACACTCTATTTGAACAATAAAGTGATTAACCTGTCCTTCAAATGTGTATTAATATATCACGTGATACACTACATATATGCATTTGAAAGCTAACTCATTGAAAATCAAAACAATTTAACTCTAAATTTCCAATATTATGTTTTCATTCTAAATTCATAACATTTTCTTTCTTCTGTTTTTAAAGTAAACTCCCCGTCTTTTAAAATAACAAAACTTCATGCCGCGAGGGACTTGCAAGACAATTGATCTATTAATTGGCTGACCACTTGTGTCATTTTATAGAGGTAGGTAAAAGTGTGTAAAGTGATCCCACTACAGGCCACAGACGATAATGTACACAGTATATGGTTGGTATGTGGTCAGGAGGTCTCCTCATTTTTTTTTTTGCCAAATGCCCCAGGTTTGTCTTTCGACATTCCTGGTTTGTCTCCTGGCATGGCGTACTTGTAACCCACTTCTGAGGTTGGGGCGCCTGAAAGGCGGGGTTACACGCTGCCCCGATGATATGATGGGTGATGATGATGATAATGGTGCGCCAGGAGAGTCCCTAATCCTAACCTTATCCTAAGATGAATATGAATGATGATGATTGCGATGGCCATATGATTTCGGGGACCGTTTGGGCCTTAAAGTTTTCCTAACATTTGTCTTACAGGTGAGGAAAAACCCCGATAAAAACCTCACAGAGAAAAACTGCCCCGACCGGGGATCGACAAGGCAGCACGCTACTTCGAGACCACAGCGGTGGACTGTCTCCTCATTCTTATAGTGCTGCTCAAATTCATCGCGATCCTGGATGAGCACCGAGATACTAACTAACTAACTGGCTCTATCCAACTCGTAGCTTTAAGGTTGCGGGGGCATATGCTCTCCATACATCCCTATCCTGAGCTAATGTCTTCCAATCATCCACTGTGTAATGTACTTATCTCAAATCGTTCTTGGTCTACCAACTGGACATTTCCACAAGGACACCGATCCCCTAATGACCAATATTCCATGAGAAAATTCCTTCTCCATAGGGACTTGCGGTCTTGTACCAAGACATGATACATTAGGTCGTTGGATTTTTCGATTCCTGTATTAATTATTATATGGAACTTTCAACATTAATGATTTTCCTCCGCCTATTGCTTGCTTTGTTCATTAACTCCAGGTTATCTACTTATTTATAATATAGGTCATATTGATTTTTCTCCTTTAATAATTCTCTATCTTTTGCAAGTTAATACATGACACTCAGACTACAATATTATACACTACACAAGTTAGTTATTTCGGTAGATCAACATAATGTTTCAGGTCCAGTTTAATGTAAAAGTTAACAAACAAATTTCATAAAACGTCACGAAACCTCTTGAAAGAAATGAGTATGTAAAGACATCAAGTTATCTTGGAGAAAGCACTCATCACCCAAGTTATATATTTGTGAAGGTGTAAAGCGAGGTTGAAATGGCGATAGAAAAACTGAAGATGTATAAAGCATCAGGTTCAGATGAGATCCCAGGAGAACTGAAAAAATCAGCAGGAGAAAATTGATGGACAAGATACGCCGGTTGCTTAATATGATTTGGGAAAAAGAAGCTCTTCCAGATGTATGGAAAGAATCGAATATCGTACCAATTTATAAGAAAGGAGATCAAACTGATTGCAACAACTACAGGGGCATCTCATTACTTTCAACTTCGTACAAAATTCTAACCAATATATTAGTAAGCAGACTTACTCCCTATATTGATGACATTCTAGGAGATCATCAATGTGCATTTAGAAAAAACAGGTCTACAACAGATCAGATTTATAGTATAAGATAGATTTTAGAAATGAAATGGGAATATAATGGTACTGTACATCAACTATATGTAGACTTCAAAAAAGCATAAGATTCAATTAAGAGGGAGAAGTTATATAGTATCCTGCTGGAGTTCTGATTTCCTAAAAAGTTAGTTCAACTTATACGAATGTGTCTAAATGGCACAAAGAATAGAGTGGGTGTAGGCAAACAGTTTTCGGACGCTTTTGAAATCCAGAATGGGTTGAAGCAAGGAGATGCACTATCTCCTCTGCTATTTAATGTTGTACTAGAGCATGCAATTAAATCTCTAGAGGATGAAGAAGGCCTAAAACTCAATGGTATTAATAAGCTGTTAGTTTATGCTGATGATGTAGTACTATTGGCCGATAGCGAGGAGATACTAAAGGACAACACGCACACACTATTCAGTAACACTAAGAAAATAGGACTGGAAATAAATATCAATAAAACTAAATATATGGTCACACGTAGAAATGCATTATGTAATGGGAATGAACAGCTAATGACAAATGAGGGAAATTTTGAGGAAGTGGCTGAATTCAAATACCTAGGAACAATAATCACAAATAGGAATGAGATGCACAAAGAAATTAAACATAGGCTCAATTCTGGAAATGCATGCTATTATGCATTGCAGAGACTCTTGATGTCCCAACTCCTTTCAAAAAACGTTAAACTGAAAATATAAAAAACTTATTCTACCAGTTACAATATATGGATGCAAAACATGTACTCTTACTTTAAGGGAGAAAAGGAGATTACGAGTATTTTAAAATAAAGTACTTAGGAAAATTGTTGAAACAAAGAGAGATGAAGAGACAGGTTAATGGAGGAGACTACATAACAATGAACTACTTGGTCTTTATAGGAAGCCAGATATAATAAGAACAGTTAAGTCTCGTAGACTGCGATGGGCAGGACATGTGGTACGTATGGGGAATGAAAGACGTGCATGGAAACGTCATGTAGGAAAACCAGAGGGAAAGCGCCCAGTTGGTAGACCAAGAATGATGTGGAAGAATAACATTAACTATGATTTGAGGGAGGGTAGATTATACAGGGAATGATTGGAAAACATTAGCTCAGGATAGAAATGTATGGAGAGCTTATGTTCGCGCGGCCATGAACCAGAAAGTAAGTAAGTAAAGCGATCCTATTACACGTCTCAGAGAGCTATTGAAAAAGTAGGAGATTATGGTTGAAACCTCTTTAGACAATTGGAGACTATTTATCTCCCGAGTTTTCTGTACTGCGTGATGGACATCTTTAGTTAAGGGAATATATCTGGTACTCATTGATATTAGAGGCTGAGTAAAACCCAGTAACACGATCCTTATTCTTCATCTTCTTCTTCGGATTTCCCCCACTTACAGGTTTGCCGTCTTCAGTTTCCATTTATCTCTATATTTCCAATCTCCCTCTTCCAAATTCCCATCATCCATTATAGTTCTGACTTAGGTTTTCCATTTCCATCTTGGTGTGCCACGTTTATTCCTTCCAGGGGGTGACCATTGATATATATAGTTTTTTGGCCAGCTTCCATTTTCCATTCTTTGTACATGGCGTTTGATTTTCAATCCTCTTAACAACAAATGTGGAGACATTCATTTCTCTCCAAAGGAATTCATTTCTTATTTTATCCTGTCTTATTATTTGGAGGCTGACATGATCCTACCACAATTTTTGGTCAAGCGGTAAAAGCCGTGACCGCATCTGGAATCGAAATTCGTGACCTCCCGGCTTGTAGTCTGTTGCCTTAGCAAATTATTCAACGTGTTTCCAACTACTTTTTTTTTCAGAATATTTTTATTAATTTTCCTGTTCTAGCTAATGTTGATAGTCTTATTTAAAACACAATTCATCCTCTTTTTATGTTTATTTTATTTATTTATTTATTCTACCACAATTGGACTTCCTTACTTTTGTGCTGAGCGGATGAAAAGGAAAAATGTGAACGAAAAATAAACATTAAATAGGTATTAATACAACCTTTGAAATAATTGAACGAAGCCACTGCGCATGACCAGAGGTCGGTTGTTTGGTTCGCAAGTATACAACTATTTGAGAAACTAAAATCCGTTCTATTTCGTTGTGTGTCGTGCAATGGAAAATAATGTGGCGTACATAAGTAGTGCGGTAAATGATGTAAATAAAACAAAGCAAAAAATAAAACAAAACAAAGAAAATTAATTGAGATAAGGACGAGAGAGACAAAAAAACAGCGGGATCGAACACGCGACCTCCTGCATGGGAAATAGAAGCTCCTTCCACTAGACCACAACCGTTCCCTGCTAGAAACTGTCTGTATGAAGCGATGCAATACTCCAGGACTTACTTGTATAATGAAATTATATACATTAACTTGTCTTAATTTAAATTAATCAGACGCAATTTACATTATTAGTGGAAATAATCTTATTGAGCCTTGTGTTTTTTAAACAAAGTGACGAGAATTTACAATCGGTATTCACTATATATATATATATATATATATATATATATATATATATATGTGAGTGTGTGAGCTGTTTCCTTTAATTAATTAATTAATTTCCCTATATGTATACAAATTTATTTATACAACGTAGCCTGGTAACGTGTGGGCATTAAAAAAATAACGACGTAATTGAAAACAAATCCTGATCAGAATCGAACCTGGGCCTGCGTCGTCGCAAGAAAACATCTTACCGACTGCTCTATGAAGCGAACAGTACAAATACTGCATCAGAAGTAAGCGCTAATTTACTGTTGATTGGTTTAAGAGACCATTACTTGCTTTCAGTCATCTGATAACTCTCTTAACTTAGAAATTCAATTAATAAATTTATTTGTTGAAATTGTTTCAATAACGATTGGTATAAATCTTGTGCCGCCGGATTTAACCTCAAAGGAGACAGCACGTGTAACAACTTACTCGTGTGAATCGCTCTTCAAAACTTTTAACTTTCCACCATCAAGAGTTGCGCCATCATTTTTTCAAAGGCTGTACATGGTTAATCATCCTGCCAGTGTAGGGGTGACATGTGGTCAGCATATCTGGCCCACCAGCCGTTATAGCTGGTTTTATCAACGTGGAGCCGCTACTTGTTGTAGCTACCCAAATTCCTCACGATGCTGGGTGCTATTTTAGAATACTATCACCCCATCACCAGTCACAATCCAACACAAATAAATACCCTGCATTTTGATGAATACAATTTAAAACTAACAACGTGTAAAGTGAGGTGTGGCTTAGCTCGGGTAGTTAGAACACGTGTATCTTGTGTTACATAAACATGCTGACTACAAGACGCAGCGCGGATAATGGTTTCTCTACGTCAGAGAACTGCCGGCATCACATGATTAAAAAAAATAAAATCGTCCTACTCTAACCCTCAACTTTTTCTAACTAAAAGCGACGCAACAATTAAATGAGGTGATTCCACTTTTTTTTCTGTTTATTTTTCGTGAAACCCGGAACGAGAGCCAACAAGCTTAATCCCTGGATAATGAGGATGATGATATTAAAAGTTAGTTAATAATCGTATCCGTTCAGATGAATGTTCCTGGTGGAGTGGCCTTTAAATGACTCCAAGAATTATGCCGGTGTAGTTATTGCTGCCGATATATGATAAGCCAGACGATGTAAGTAACCTTGGTCGTAAGAATGACCATCTTTCCACCGTGAAAAATTCAACGATCAAAGAAACGCCAGCACACATGGGGAGCACAACTGACGTAAACTTTTCCGGAGGGTTTTAAAAACTAGTCCCCCATTCGGTTTCTCCGGGAGGAGACTACTTCAGAACATCCATGCCAAAAGCCCTAAAAAGCAGGCACATGTTTTTCCTAGAAACATGGAACATGTCTCGTTTCCTATTTTGTGAATTATTGTTTCCTTGGTATTTAAATTCAGCTACTTCCTCAAAATATCACTCATTTGTCATTAGCTTGTCCAATTTTGTTTCATATCTATCTTATCTATTCTATATATATTCATAGATATATATATATTGGTGAAAATACATTTTTTTTTTAAAATATTACAAATGTGGTCTTCTAACGATCAATTTTATCCACTTTACCAGCCAGTTTGTAACTCTAGAAATTACTGAAATGAGGAATTTTTTTAAAATAATAAAATGAACAGCTCCATATAAACTTTACGACCAATTCATTGGTAATATCGAAATCGGGGGTTTCATGGCAGCGTGGACATAAACTCTCCATAAATCTCTATCCTGAGTTAATGTTTTCCCATCATCTCCTGTTAAATTCAACTCACAGAATCATGCTTTATGTTTCTCTCCAATCTCATTCTTCACTTACTGCTGGGCGCTTATCCTCTGGTTTTCCATTTTCCATGCCAATTGTTCATGTTCCATCCGTGCCACACGTCCTGCCCATCGCCAGTCTACCAGACTTCTATGTTCACTTGTCTATTTGTTAACAACTTTATTCTGAATGCTCGTAATCTTTTCTCCTCCCTTACAATAAGAGCGCATATAACTGGAGGATAAACCGTTATATATAATTTTAGGTTTAACTTTTTTTTTGAGAAGCTGTGATGAGGAGAGTTCCAGTAATGCATAACAGCACTCATTTCTGAAATTGAGCATATTTCTTATTTCATTAAGTCATCATCATCATCATCACTCCAGGGATTAGGCAATTGCCCGATCCGACTTCATAATGCATCAGCCCAACGGCTTCTCTAGGTCTTCCAACATTACGTCTTCCTCTTGCTTGATAATTTCTTGCTAACAATGGATATCTCTCCTTACTCATTCCATCCATGTGATCAATCCATTTCTGTCTGTAATTCGTGACTTTATCCAATAAAGGCTGTACTTTCAATTCTTCTCTTATATCCTCATTTCTTATTCTATCAAGTCTTGTACATCCTTTTACCTGTCTTAGGAACCTCATCTCCGCCGTCAGTATTCTATTCTTCTGTTTTTTCACTGGAGCCCAAGTTTCACATCCATACAATATTGTGGGAACCGCCATAACATTATACATTTTTATCTTGGTTTCTTTTCTAATTTTATTTTTAAATGTTCTCTGTATTGTTCCACACACCGTCTGAAATTTATTTATTTTGAAGTCAATATCTCTTTCCACATTTCATTAAGTAATTCTGGAAATAAGTGCTAGCATGCATTACAGAGACCCAATTCCTTAAAAAAAAATGTTAAGTGGAAAATATACAAAACTGTTTCTTCTGCCAGTTATATTGCATGGATGCGAAACATGGACTCTTGCTTTAAGGGAGCATAGACGATTACGAGTATTTGAGAATAATGTTCTTAGGAACGTTTTTGGACCAAAGAGAGATGAACAGACAGATGAATGGAGATAGCTACTTAACGGTGAACTACATGGCTTTTATAGCAAGCCAGATGTAATGAGAGCAGTTATGTCTTGTAGAGTGCGATGGGCAGGACATGTGACACGAATGGGGAATGAAAGACGTGCATCGAAGCTTCTTGTAGGAAAACCAGAGGGAAAAAGCCCAGTTGGTAGACCAAGAATGAGGTGGGAGAATAACATTAACTATGATTTGAGGGAAGTATATTATACAGGGAATGATTAGAAAATATTAGCTCAGGATAGGGATGTATGGAGAGGTTATGTCTGCGCGGCTATGAACCTACGGGTTCGATAGTGCCTCATTCTTGTTTGTAATTATTGTTCCCAGGTATTTGGATTCAGCCATTTCTTTAAAATGTCCCTCATTTGTCTTAATGAACTAATACAGAATTGTGTCAACATAATGTATAATAATAAAACGTATGCATAATTGAATTATTTCTATGAACTTGGTTTTATATTTTTAATTTTTACGCTGAATAAATATTTGACGATTTCTCATACTGTACTTCATATTCTGAATTCAATTTCCTTCGTTTAGACCTATTAAGAGATTGTAATAAAATTGCAAAATATTATATTAAAAAATGTGAAATTCCAAATATATATAAAACAGCACTTTTATTGTTTGGAATATTGCTCGCGAAGAAATAAAATAATTACAATTATTTGTTTTGCAATTGTTCCTAAGAGTGTGTTGTCATGTACATTACAAACCATTCTACTGCGTTCTGTTATTTGTAACATATAACTTAGTTACCGTTTAGAAACTAATGTGAACAAAGTAAATTGTAGATTTAATGATAAGGAATAAAAAACTCTCTCTTCATTATTCGCAAGATCATATTTCCTTTTTTATTCTTTTAATAACAAGGTGAGTTTTTATTGATAACTGTAATTTAAGTTATATTTCATTTTATCAGGAAATTACATGCTGTAGTCTAATTGCGCAAATTATTAAACATTAAGAATAAATTATTATTAAAGTAGGTTAAATTCCTGGATACAGTTGGAATTATACAGCAATTATGGTGTTTCTGTAGTGAAATGTCACCATAAACTTACACACGTGTATCAAACTGGTTACTGCAGAATGAAGAGGATAGAGTTGGCTAAAGATCGGAACGAATAGAGCACTTCAGTGAATGCAGCTGCGGGATCAAATGCAGTAGTTGCTGGCCTTAATATCCTCGCAAGAACTACTTTCATTATTACAGGTAAAAATATTTATAAATTAAGAATTTATTATTATTATTATTGTTAATATTCTATTATTAATATTATTATGTCCACCGCTGTGGTCTCGAGGTAGCGTGCTGCCTTGTCACGCAGCCGGCCCGGGTTCGATCCCCGGTCGGGGCAGTTTTTCTGTGTGAGGTTTTTATCGGGGTTTTTCCTCACCTGCAAGACAAATGTCAGAAAAACTTTAATGCCCAAACGGGCCCCGAAATCATATGGCCATTATCATCCTTATCATTATCATCATCATCCTTCACCGATGTGAAAAGCAACGGGAAGCCACCACATACAATACCCTAGTAAAGCTGCAAAGCATAACATGAAAATGCTATGATTGCAGTGAAGGACCTGCCTTCGGGCAGAATTACTATGGAAGGATGGAATATTGTTATTACAATATTATTTATATCAATATTATTAATAGCAACATTAATTATATAATTATTATTATTAATATTGTTATTAATGTTATTATCATTGCTCTATTCTTTCTATTTTCGGGTTTGTGCAGCTGCTGCCATCTTCCCGCGCCAAACTTCCAAAGCCTACAACCTTGGGCATCTTCAGTACTTAAACCTCTCGCTTGCATTGCTATCCTCATGCTTTCCTTCCATCTGACTTTGGTCTTCCTTTTTTCTTCTCTCTCCGGTCGGTTGCCATTGATATAGTTGTTTCTGCTATCTCTTGTCTTCCATTCATAAAATATGTCCTAACCATTTTAATTCCTTCTCCTCAATTCTATCAATTATGCTTTCTTCTGCTTCCATTATGTTTCTAATTTATTTATTTGTGACATGTTCTAATTTTCACTTTCTGGCACTTCTGCGTAAATAATGCATTTCTAAAAAAGTTACTCTATTCTTAAAGTACTTATTGATTGTCCATACCTCACTTCCAAACATTGCAACAGATTCCACCAATGTTTCACGAATATATTTTTTGTGTCTTTCCAAATATGCTTATCCCACCATATTGAATTTAACGATGATATTTTTCTACTGAATTCAATTCTTCTGCTTTGTATTGTCTTTGCCTATACCTTAAATGTTATCTATAATTATTCGCAAATATTTAGTTTGTTTCACTTGCTTTATTTGAATTCCTTCTTCCAGTGTTAAATTGTCTCTTTCATTGCTATTGACTGCCAAATATTCTGTTCTTTTGTAAATTTACTGAGAGACCCCATGATTCATATGTATTTTTCAACCTTTTTGTCATGAATTACATATGAAATTTGTCTTACGCTAAAACCAGTTGATCATCAGATCATCAGCAAAAATCTGTTGCCTCTTAGGATACCCATACCTTTGCAGCTTTGTTTCCATTTCATTAATATAAATTCTACATAACATCAAATTAAATTGGTGATAGACTGCACCCCTGTTTGAATCCCTTTTTGGTTTTTATAGGATTAGATATTATATTTCCAGTTTTAACATAATCTGTGTTATCTTTATAAATTTGTTTAATAATTTGAATTACTTTTCTACCCATATTGCATTTCACTAAAACTTCCCATTATTATTGTTATTATTATTATTGTTATTATTATTATTATCATCATCATCACTTATTTCATTATCATTATTATTTTTTCCTCATTTATTTTCACTGTTCATTCTTTTTTAAATAAAATCTTATTAACTGATTTTTTAAATTGACTATTTTGATGAACATTTCCATTACATTATACATAATAATATAACTTTTTAATGAATTATTAATTACTTTTCTGCAACTTAACTCTGTCCCTTATAGGATAGATTAGGAAAATGTATTGATGTTTAAAGTACTCAGCAGAAAATCAAAGCATAGAAAGAAATTAATGTAATTGTGTAAAATAACAAATGTTGTAGCAGAAGAGTGGAAAGCAACGCCCATTTTTGGAATTGAAAACAAAGTTCCCCTAATTGCTGAATAGAACATACACAAAATGTCTCAATCTAATTTTTTAATTCATTCCTGTAAGTGTACATTTAATAATGTAGATATATAAAAATTGTAATATGAAATATTGAAGAAATGTAAAATATTTTGCCACACATTATTATTACTTGCAGCTGACATTTCTTAAAATACAAAGAAATTAAAGTATTTTACAACATTATTGTAAATTGTATTATTGTTGTAGAAGACAGTAACAGGAAGTTGCTAAGTTAAATGTTTTATTTGCTACAGCGATCTTAGCAGCGAACAACATCACTCAAATGTTAACACACAAAAATAAGTTACGATATAACATGAAAATATATTTTATTTTTACATACCACGTGCGAGTCAAAATAATATGTCAAGAAATGTATGTTAATTACAAATGACAGTACATAATCTTTATTTAAGCAAAGCAGCGATGGCTTCATAATAGTAACTTTTACATATACTTTGCAACTTTAATTTCAGAACAACATAAAAATTGAAGAAATATACAGTATATAATCTTAAACTGTGTTTTACAATAAATTATTCGAAAACCAATCCCATGTTAATATTTATTTTATTTTAACTTGCCAAATTTGGTCTGACATATTACACTTTATGATAGAGAAGGAAAAAATACAAATTTGAATAATTTATAGACAAAACCAATAAGTGTACTTGAAAGTGTAATTACGTAATAAAGGAAAAATAAAGAACGTAATTAGGAGACTGGTTGGCCACATAGATGATTTCTTAAGATGGAGATAAGAGCCCTTAAGCTTGATTGTTATTGGCCATTCGAGTCATTTCCTACTTATTTCATAAATTATTTGCTTTTTTTTTAAGATTTGTACCTCAAGTGCCTATAAGTAAACCTAGTGTTCAGATGGTGTTTATCTTTGTAATAAGGGACACTAGGGTCATGTATACACTAATTCTCATCTGATTATTTAAAGATGGATTCAAAACTTACTGCGTTGAGTGTAATAACAGCACTTCCTGCTACGTAGATCGTGTGCTAACAGTTGCAGCAATGAGACTTGGTTATTATCTCTAGAGAAGCGCACGGTTTCACTCTGCTTTCTCCATTCTGAAGATGTTACATTGGTTCTGTTTCCCATCTAAGGATTGTCTCGACTATATTATTGATATAGAAGAAAGCTCTTTCGTTTATGTAGGGCATGTTTTATTGTCTCAGTTTTTATTGTTACTGGAGTAACTGAGCAGTGTCTGGTACCGACGACTGACGTTTCCTGATTATGGAGTCTCCTGTTGTAGGGAGGAACGAGAAAAAGAAGCTTAGTCTTAGAAACTTAGTATTTACCTAGTAGTGTTTATGTTGCGTCCAGGTATGTAGTGTAAACACAAACAATATGCTTACAAGTACTGTACACTCAGTGCTGAGTAAGTACCAGTTGTCACACTAAGCACAATATTCCATGTACACAGAGTAACATGACATTACCTGACACCACGGTCGCTTCACATTGTTATCCAGGGCACTTACAAGTACTGTACACTCAGTGCTGAGTAAGTACCAGTTGTCACACTAAGCACAATATTCCATGTACACAGAGTAACATGACATTACCTGACACCACGGTCGCTTCACATTGTTATCCAGGGCACTTACAAGTACTGTACACTCAGTGCTGAGTAAGTACCAGTTGTCACACTAAGCACAACATTCCATGTACACAGAGCAACATGACATTACCTGACACCACGGTCGCTTCACCTTGTTATCCAGGGCACTTACGAGTTACCATAACAATTTTACTCAACTTCGTGATGAATGTTGTTTAGGATTTGTAAACATGTTTCGATACCTCTTGTCCAATCACGATACAGTTTATGTGCGAATTACCACAAAATAATAATTTTCTGCCAGAATTTGTACGTTGAAGAATGGCTTCCCATGACACCGTGAAAACTCCAAACACTTTGTATTTCTGTGGAGATATATATAATAAAATCAGGTGGATCGACAGATCTGCATACATTTCTTTAGTGTCTGCCGCCCTAGCTTAGGTCGTAGAATATATTCCCGCAATCTAGCGGGTGCATGTAGATTCGGCGGGATTATTAAACTTAATTCTGTTTTCTTCAATATCTGAGCTTGGTGTACACATTTCAGTATCTACTTTGGGTTTCCTAATTTGGGAAGGTTTGCAGCTCTGTACATAGCGATTCCTCCCGTCAGATGTGAACATTAAGCCTGAGGATGAACACAATAACACGTTCCCTAAGTAAACCGATATACCAACTGGTGCTTCAATTGAAAATGAACCACTGTAGGTCATATTTCCTCCTAGAGGTAAATAGAAAGATCAAAGAGAGCAGTAGGCGCACTTGAACACAGAATTATTAACGACTTTAACGATTGTAAATTACATTTCACGTAGAGTTTGTGCGCCAAAGAAATGATGCTGTTATTATTCCTTCAAGTATCTGTCGCTGCTTTCGACCCTGAGTTTGTACATCGCCACACAGTGAACTGTGTAAAAAGTATAGCAACAAAGTATTTAGATGAATACAAAACAATACTAATTTCAGGCCCAGTAAACAATCATACTGATTACATACATCGAGAACTGAACACCAACAATTCAAGAAACTACGATATTTTGACAAATGACTGGATTGCAAAGGAACTCACTTCTGGCATCAACCGTTCTGGCATCATTTGGAACAAAATCACATAAATTACCAACAAATAGCTATTTAAAATCCAATACACCATTCCTCATCGTCATCTTCGTTCCTGACGTCAGTCAGGACGTTACAGAAGATGACACGAGAAATGAATTAGATGCTAACTTTAACTTGTATAAAGTGTTAAGTTATGCAGGTGAAACCCACAGAACAATAATTTTGTTGCCATGAATAAATACATTTAATAGAAAACTATTATTTTCCCTCTTGAAAGAAGATTCTATTTCATTCTTACGAATGTATGATGTTACAGTAATTTCACCTCCTGCTAAATATTTTAGACCTAAACATAAAATGAAGAAAGTTCTACTTTTAGTCAGCGATTTATATACATGGCTTCCTTTCACAAATGATCAATGCCACCAATGTAAGGACCTTTCCTTCCTTGAGACATCGACAGATGAAAAAATGGTCAGTTTCAGTATGACCGCAATCTCTTTCCGCAAAAAATTCCAAATACTTTTTCTAAATGTCCACTTATTTATGAAGCATTTGATGAATATTTTCTTGGGAGATCGGAAATAGATTGGATTACTTTGAACGCTATGTTCACATCTCTTAATGTTACTTTGATAGCTACTAACAATGGAATATATCCCTATGCTTTTCTGCTAGGAATGTTTGGAGCTCCTTATAAAAGATCGCTTTACATTGACGAATGGAAAAAATTTATAACTGTACCTTACATATATTCGGATTTCAAACTATATGTACAATGTCCAAAAAAGCACGTTCTGTATCGGAATTTCCATAAAGTTTTTAACTCCTCTCTGTGGGTAGGTTACTTTGCGACATGCATAATATCATCCATGGTGAAATACATATTGCACAAGTCAATTAGATTTGAGTTATCTGGTTTCAGGGAAATATCATACAACGTTTACTTCATTTGGCCAATTCTTACTTCAGTTTCGGTTCCAAAAATACCCAAATCTACCAGAGTTAGGGTTTTTTTCTCCTATTAGTTTGTTATGTAATGAGCACGTAATTTCAATGCTTCTTCACCAGTTTCCTCACTGAACCTGTGATGGAAAGGGGAATCACCACCGTTGAAGAGTTAATCAGTAAAAATCTCACTGTGTTTTCGCAAATAGAAATTATAGCAGCGGCGTTTTCAGACTTCAGCGTTAATGGAACTGTAAAACTAAACTCTGGAGGAATAAGAATTCAACACTCCAGTACTCCTATTGAAAAGTTCCTAAATATTGAAAACTCTGCAGTACTTACCACTGAAATAGACATGAAATTAAAAATATCCAACCGAATGAGACTTGAAAAACCTTGTTCCTATCATTTTCTTTCTCAAACAAGTAAGTGTGTTATATTCCACGGATTAAGTCAATTTTATGAAGCATTCAATTTAAAAGTTATGCGAAGTTTTGAATCAGGTTTATTCATTAAATTATTGGATGATTACTTTTCGTCTGACATAAATATAAACGGGATATTAATAACACATACATTTAGCAGAAATCAACAGGAAGAATACTTTGCTATAGATTTACAACACTTAAGGATTTTATTTTTCGTTTATTTATTTGGTATGACTGTAAGTACGCCTATATTTGTTTTTATTTACGAAATTGTTTCATTCAAAATTTTTAAATATACTTCACTGTGAGTGCCGCAGCAATTTTGTGCAGATAATTTCGATAAATAAGGTATAATTTATTTCTATTTTGCCTTGGAATAAGCTTAATGACTTCATATTATACGAGTGAAACTACATTCTGCCAATATTTTATGTATTTTTGTGTCGGTTGTATATTGTACATGGATGTGTTTTGAGAAAAATGTGGAGCACATAATTAGATATAACCTAAGAAGATATTACCTCTGATTATACTGGAGAACTTTCACTGTGTCACAAAGAGATATAAAACACGTTTGAGGAAATACAGTATAGGGCTTGTTTGGTTTAGGTTGAGGACGTGGATTTTTTCAAAAAATTACTGACTATCTTGACATGCGAATATGTCCAATGTGCGGGAGCTTTGAAGACGAAATACACGTCGGTATTTGGAATTTTGGTGGCATCAGTTGCTGTCAGAAAAACAACAATCTCAAATCGTGACAGTTTGGCTGCTACGAGTTAATGGTAAACCAAGAAAACTGGATAAACGTGAGTAAATTTGTGGACAGGACGTGGAACTCATTCGTGAATAAATAAATAAATATATAAGCAAAGTGTAAAAACATTAATACTGAATAACAATACTTAAAAGTTTTATTTTGAATGTTTGAATTTGAATTGGAAAATATCTGAATTGCAATGTTAACTTATTGCATTGAATGCTGTTAACCACAGGGAGGGCATAATTTATAAATATTCACCTGATACAGTAACTTTAAAAAATACATTGGAGATCCGTAGATTTTCATTGCATTTACTAAGTTTTTTTCTTGTTTTACTTTAAGAAAATTCTACGTGCTTGATTCTTCTACTTAATTAAATATTGATGTTTAGTTAAGGGGCCTGCAGTGGAAGGTAATAATGTAATTTAGAGTTAGTTGAATGTTGATTAAGTACGTGCATGGAATGTGAGTGAATATTGTTTGTTAGTAGTTGCTATAAACATGCCGACTATTGGTGTACATTTTTAAGTCAAATTTTAATGTATTACAATCTGACTCCGGTGTGGAAGCTACCGCACCTACAATCCCCTAGTAAAGCTGCAAGCATACCATGAAAATGCTATGATTGCAGTGAAGGACCTGCCTTCGGGCAGAATTACTATGGATGGATGTACTATCTGACTTTATGACGAAGCTATGAAATCTAGTTAATAGACTAGGATTAGATACCCTGTTATTTATGAATTAGAAGGAATTATACTGCAGCAGTAATAGTTATGGTCTTGCAACTTTAAGAATTTGGCGGTATCTTAAGTCCATTTAAAGGAATCCGTCCCTTAATGGATAGTCCACGTTGAACCTTGCTTAATTTTATGGTTTGTCTTCCGTCCTATATGAAGATAAAAATATTAACCCAAAGGAGATATAATCAAATCCAAAAATGTAACCTAACCCTCCTCAACGGTAATAGAAAGGTTATACTGATATAAGTGTTAAAAAAATAATAAAATTTAAAGCTTGAATAAGTCAATAATTTAACGTAAAATACAAAGGGATTAAAAAACATTAATGGAAAAACAACAATTAACATTACAGCATTTTGTAAGAATTAAAAAAATCATTAATTATCTATGTATAATTTTCTCATTTATAAACTGCTATAATTTCATCTCACAGCAATTTTCTGAGAAATAAATCTAAAGAAATGAACTGAAAATGATAACAAACGTATTGTTAGTTTTTGATCCTTGGACAAGTGTTTATAATTTATCACTAAACTGAACTATAACATTCTTAGCATTACACAGAAAAAAGTAGAAAAACCTGTTCTAAAATATAATTCATAATTAAAATTAATTAATTAAAAATATACAATTAATTAGCGTGAAAATACAATCAATTTTAAACACAAAAGAGTAACCAATAAATGTTTTCGATTTGACGATAAAACTCAAATACCACAAAAACTGTTACGATCATTAATAGATAGCAGTTGTAATAAAACACTGGTCTTGTAAACCAAACATACGATTTCCTTTAAAACTTCATAAGTCTCCATGACTTATATTTTTACATAAACTGCTCCTTGAAATTAAAACAATTCTCTTAATTTCTAGATTATTAACTAGATTCATTCTTACCAAATAAATATTAATATCAATGTACAACATAATTGTGTCGCGTTGCTATAACCAGACATTAATATAACTGTCAATAGCACATTGTGTGTGTCTGAGTCTACTGATACTCCCAAGTGTACTTTCTTCTCCCACGTGACCCTGTACAGACACCCGAACAAGTGCTCACTTATGCTTCATGAAGTTTGCAGAAATGATTAACTAACTTCATACAATTCATCAAAAATATAAAAAGTAGTTTAAAATCATATTTGAGGTAATTAGAATAAAAAGGGCCCAAGTGAAAGTTTTGCAGTTTTGAGAAAAACAGGTTTAAAGTACAATTTGTTTAAGAAAACCGTAAGTTGTAACGATCATTATTTACCCACTGCACACACTTATATAATTTACAATTGTGCCTCAAGAATGTAATTATGTGCCTAAATATTTTTTATCTCTTACCCGTCTGCTTCTAGCGCCTCTCTTGCGTCTTACTATTTTATACAATTAATCTCTCCACACATCTCAGTTGAGAGGCGAGTTACCTGTTCTTCTTCTCCATCTTAGTTTAACTTCTCAACATACACGCCCCCGAGCATTTTACAGCAACACCTGTCGAGAGAGGGATTCTAAACTATACAGCTTGTGGCAGAATACTAATAACTGTAATGTGTAAAATTGATTCAATATCAACAGGTTGTTCTTTTCTAATAACGAGTTTTTACAAAAATACATCAAGAAAATTGCAACACTTGTTGTAGTGTTTAAAAATACCCGCACTCTCTCTCACAAATTACAATAATTCTTAAATAGTAATAACCTGTAAAGTATGTTACACTAACTTCCTTGTAAAGATATTAAGTTTGAGTTCTAACTCTGTTTGCTGTCCACAGTAAAATAGAGAAAAACATATATATTCGCCGGACCATGTCTATAGTTCGTCTCTACCTTAAAAGACAGTACACGTTAAATGGAGCCCGCTGATGCCAGATCTACTGCATAGACAAAGAAGTGCGAGGCAAGGAACAGATGTGTCAAAACTCTTAAAACCTCTTAACCCTGAGCGAAAAAACGTGAAATGTCCGATATATTTGTTATTTTCGTATACGTTCACCTTATGCCCTACTGATCGAATGACAATACAAGTATTTAGGTCTACGAATTAAGCGCCAAAAAGCTTAGAGCGAGATTTAAATGCACACATTATAATACTAGGGAAAATATAAATTATCATAAATTTTAATTATGATATAGGCTAATTAATTTATAATAAATTAAATTTATAATATCAAGAAATATCCTACATAAACAACTATAGAAATTATAATCAATTTAACATATAATTTATTTTAATTTTTTAAGAATATAATATAATAAGAATTTCTACTTAATTAAATATTTCATAATTTTTATAATATTAACATTTTTTAACAAATACAATAATATTAAAGCTTTTATAATATTAAAATTGTTCACGAAAATAATAATAATAATAATAATAATAATAATAGGAAAGTAATACTTAAAATACGTTACATTCCATCAAGCCCGTCCACAATCCTCTGGTAATGGTGTTACTCCTTCCTTACATTCCTCCATGTCTCTGGATGGTCCAGGTTTAGCCGAATCGGAACCAGTGGGCGGTGCATGTAAGGAGGAAGGCGAAGAAGAAGCAGATGATGATGTTGATGACAAATGTATAAAAATGGTTCCTCGTCACCTTGAAGAATCTCGTCTGCTTTCGAGAGATCACTTTCAATTTTCTTTGTATGGTCCAAGTAGTTTGCCCAATTTTGTACTGTCACGTGCTGGTATGAGACGTTTTTCATTTTTATATAGTTCTTCACTTGTGCCCATACCATTTCGATAGGATTAAGTTCGCAGTGGTATGGTGGCAAGCTAACAACTTGTTTAGCCATCTGATCAATTATGCATTTATCATAGGCTAAGTGTCTGTGTTTTGAGTCACAATAAAAACAAGCTCCCGTTATAACATATCACTTTCAAAAGCGATTTTCTTTTGATTGAGCCACTCTATAATCTTATCTTTTCTCAAGTAAGTGGTAGGCAAACGATCACTTTTCCGACCATGATAGCCGGCATTGTCTAATACCATCACAGATCCTTCAGGGACATTAGGCAACAATTGCTCGGCGAACCACTTTTCATACACTTCACCTGTCATTTCATCGTGGACGTCTGCCGTGTTCTTTTGGCACAGAAATGTTAACTCGGCACCATTAACGAACCCATTTTCATTCCCTGCATGAACCAACGCAAACCTTGACCCACGACCCCTAGGAGGCCTAAGACCTGTGCTAACACCCTCAATTGCTGATTGACGAGAACTTTTAATTTTGGTATCTTTCCATTATTTTGTCACGATGTGACCTACGTTTACCCTAGACTCAACTGCATAAAAAATAGATTTCACTTCATTTCTAAATTTGTTTAAATCTTTCAGATATTTATGACGCCACCTGATTATATCATCCCTTTCAATAAGGGCGCATTTGTTGGCCCTACTTACATATTCAAACCCTAAATTGTGAAGAAATCTATTTAAAGTAGACCTCGAAAATTTGGTAGCGCATCATCACTACTTAACTTGCTTAGTGTTGGTGGTTATGTTCTCAAAGAACAAGGAATGAGCGACGCAGCGGACTCCGCTTTGTACAATTCCATCGAACTTCATTAATCTGGCTTTTTTTGTTTGCTCGCTCGTTTAGGTTTCTTTTTTACTGGCGTTCTAAGAGGACCTTTCGTTTGTTCCTTTCTTATTCGATATATTAACGTTCCGAACACCCGGTAGCTTCTGCTGTCTGTTTAACTGCCCCCGGGTAACGTTCGTTTTCTTTAAAAATAATTAAATATGTTCAATACTATATTCCGTTCTTTACTCTGCAGTTCGCCAATATTATGTCGCTTAGCTTCTATATTCATAATTAATACAATACAATAATAATAAATATGAAATTAAACAATTTTATGAGAAACATGTGAACCAAAGACAATTGTGTGACACTAACAGTTGAATTTCACTCAACAACTATCACAACTCTGAGCTCTGAGCCTAAGGAAGTGCAGAGTCAAACGCGATCGGAAATTAAAAGTGACACCTAAGTAAATAAATAAATTTTAAACTGCGATAAAGTATGATATCGAAGTCTGGTTTGTTTTAAAAATTATTTGAAACTTTTATAAACACGTCTTCTCGCTTTGTCACCAACATAC
Organism: Diploptera punctata; assembly: GCA_030220185.1. Taxonomy (NCBI): domain Eukaryota; kingdom Metazoa; phylum Arthropoda; class Insecta; order Blattodea; family Blaberidae; genus Diploptera; species Diploptera punctata. Next base: position 21,203 of record JASPKZ010008908.1, read on the forward strand.
ATTCAATAAAAAAAAACGTTTCTCGCTACATAACTTTTTTGTGTTACCATCCGATAACTTTTAACAAGTATTTAATAAAAAAATAAGTAGCTGCTTTCGTATGTAAACATTATTGTCCAGGCAAAGACAGTTTAATCCATAAACATGAGGTAACCCAAAAAAAATCTTCATCTATCATTATCACTAGTTTTCTACCAATCGTCTGACAAGTTTTATCTGCAAAAATATAGATTTGTGCCAAAATAATGTATTTGTCAAAACTATTCATTACATTAATTACTTAAGACTTTAAAATATATACATTCGGAAAGAGCGGAAAATTCTCTATACGATCACATCATCATTTTATTAAATTCATCACTTGTAGAGCAGAGGAATGGAAATACAGATATCAAACACTTCAAAACGTGAAACGTTTTGAATATCTTGGTACGAGATTGAAAATGAACGGAAAGTGGAAGAAACAAATTGATATAGCATTATTCAAAGGGAAGGGACAACTTAATAGTATTCTCAGTATTCTGGGCAGAGTGCCCGATATTCCAGTTAGTACGTTAGAAAAAATATGAAGTGATGGTCAGGCCAGTAATGCACTGTGGTAGTGAGATTTGGGGTTTTCAAAGAACGGAAATACTAAATAAGGTATATACGCATTTTCTAAAATATATTACAGGACTTAGTAAGGCCGTTTCTAACTGTGGAATTTTATATGAATTTGGGTCATTTCAGGACGGCATAAACTGCACAATTCGTGTGCTCAAGTACTGATTGCGGCTAATCCAAGGTGAACAAACAATGTTCAGATCAGTTTGTTACGACCACCAAATTAGGAACGCAAATGGGAAATTTTGGGCAGACGACGTTAAGAGAGAACTCTAATAGATTGGGATGGGTTGGGTATGGGTAAAAGGGAATGAAAATCGCAAGAATGTGTGGAGAAAAATTAGGAGGAGGTACTTAGATATAAACCGACAAAATATTTTGGCCAAATGTGCGGGAAAACCATCACTATTTTTACAAAGAGACCTAAAACAAGTTTGGGGAAAAGAATCTTATATACTGAATTTAGGATTTAAAGAGAGATTAGGGCTTGCTTGGTTCAGGTTAGGGGCATGGAAATTTTTAAAAATTAGCGACGATCACGATATGCGAATATGTCCAATGTGCGGGAGCTCTGAAGACGAGATACATATATTGGGAAAATGTAACGATTTAGAATATTGGAGGCGTCAGTTATTACCGGAAAGATTTCTAAATTCAAATCGTGGAAGATTGGCATGCTACGAGTTATTGGTAAATCCAGATAATTGGATAAACCTTGTTAGATTTCTGGACGAAACGCGGAAAATAAGAACACCACTTATTCAGGAATAAATAAATATGTTCGCAAATTACAATGCCATTGATTCTTAATAATTCTACATAACTAAGTTAATGTATAATATAATTGTATTGATATCTAATTGTAATATTATTGTGTTTTTTGTTTTTTTTAAACATCAACTTATTGTAACGCGCTGTCAACAGCACGTACGGCTTACTGCCCGTGCGATCCATATTTGTAAATAACATTGTATGTATCTTACTTTTAGTTTAATAAAGTCCTTATGTATATGTAAATTCTTCATTTTTTAAAATTGGCAACATCGCAGGAGTAGAAAAGGATATAGCTAATAGCAGGATATAGGAGTGCGAGTGAGCGAGGTTCATATTACATCTAATTCCGTACTGTCTTTTAAGTTTGAGACATTATATACACATAAATAATGTTGTGTGATTCCGGGTTCTGTGGCCGTGGTCCATAGTTGGTGTTGATACCAGACGTTTCACCCTCAACTGCGGAGGGCATCTTCAGTGGCGAGTGCTTCTAGGCGTGTTTCCTGGTCGGAAGATCTACTTAGAGTGAGCTCTGCTGACGTTGTGGACGTTGTATTGATACTAGTGGTGGGAGCAGGGTGAGTGAGCGTGGCTCTTGCTGATTGGCTAATGGTCGTCTCCTTGTTGTCCCTAGTGTTGATGCATTTATTTTCTAGTGTATGGTACCAGGCCTTAGGCAATTTGATACCTTCCTCTTTTCTGTTAATATTTTCTTTATGCTTGTATATTTCTATAGCCTCTCGGTATAATCTAGGGAAATAGTAGGAAGTTGTGGCTAAAACTTGTGTATCATCGAATAGAATCTGGTGTCCATTCATAATGGCATGTTCTGCTACAGCCGATTTATCCATTTCTCCTTGTCTGCAGTTTCTTTTATGTTCAGATAAACGGGTGGCTATACTTCTTTTCGTGGTCCCTATGTATGGTTTACCACACGAACAAGGAAGTCGATATACGCCGCAAGTGGAGAGAGGTGGCCGAGGATCCTTAGCTGAGCGAAGGCAGTCTTCTATTTTTCTTGTAGGTCTGTAAACTGTTTTTATGTTGTATTTTCGTAGGAGTTTTCCGATACGATCTGTGACTCTTTGTACATATGGTAAGTAGGCTATGCTGGTTGAGGGCGTGTTATCCATTCTGACGTGCTGTCTTCGTGGATGTATGGTTTGTCTTATTTCCTTGGATGTGTAGCCATTTTTCTGGAAACAATTGAACAGATGGTGTTGTTCTTGTTTAAGGTGTTGACTAAGTTATGCCAACCACAACACCTTAAACAAGAACAACACCATCTGTTCAATTGTTTCCAGAAAAATGGCTACACATCCAAGGAAATAAGACAAACCATACATCCACGAAGACAGCACGTCAGAATGGATAACACGCCCTCAACCAGCATAGCCTACTTACCATATGTACAAAGAGTCACAGATCGTATCGGAAAACTCCTACGAAAATACAACATAAAAACAGTTTACAGACCTACAAGAAAAATAGAAGACTGCCTTCGCTCAGCTAAGGATCCTCGGCCACCTCTCTCCACTTGCGGCGTATATCGACTTCCTTGTTCGTGTGGTAAACCATACATAGGGACCACGAAAAGAAGTATAGCCACCCGTTTATCTGAACATAAAAGAAACTGCAGACAAGGAGAAATGGATAAATCGGCTGTAGCAGAACATGCCATTATGAATGGACACCAGATTCTATTCGATGATACACAAGTTTTAGCCACAACTTCCTACTATTTCCCTAGATTATACCGAGAGGCTATAGAAATATACAAGCATAAAGAAAATATTAACAGAAAAGAGGAAGGTATCAAATTGCCTAAGGCCTGGTACCATACACTAGAAAATAAATGCATCAACACTAGGGACAACAAGGAGACGACCATTAGCCAATCAGCAAGAGCCACGCTCACTCACCCTGCTCCCACCACTAGTATCAATACAACGTCCACAACGTCAGCAGAGCTCACTCTAAGTAGATCTTCCGACCAGGAAACACGCCTAGAAGCACTCGCCACTGAAGATGCCCTCCGCAGTTGAGGGTGAAACGTCTGGTATCAACACCAACTATGGACCACGGCCACAGAACCCGGAATCACACAACATTATGATTACCGGCCGTGAAAGCCTGCATTCAAATACACATAAATAATTTACTTATGAGTGGGTTTAAGAAAAATAAGTCAAAGATTGAGAACTGTAAAGCTGCGCTTTCAAATATGTTACAATTAGATGTTATATAGTATATTCCGGTACAGTATGTTGTGCGTGTTTAAGTACTTTATTTCGACGGTATAATGTAATGATCCAGTTTTACGAGTGAAAACAATAGCGAGAAACTGATTTTAGTGTTAACTCCATCCACTTACACCGTCAAATTCCTTTCATATATTCTCTAATACATGCAAGAGTGCATTAATGTAGATGATATCGAAAATGAACGGACAAGTTGAGAGAATGTTTTTATTTTCATAAGTAATGCCACGAGTGATTTCCAAATTATCGATAAATTCACGACTCACGAAGTGAGGAGTGAATTTATCTAGAGAATTTGGAAATCAAGAGTGGCATTTGTTAGGACTATTTAACGAATAAAATAAAGCTGTTTACTCACAAATCATTATTTAACTACAGTTATTTAAAAATATTTTTATATTTAAAGTAAACGGTGATGTTTGAAAACTAATGAGAAACGATAGGTAGCCTACGCTTCTACTGCTTCTTTTGTTTATCACTGCAACCAGATCATACTATTTATTGCCAAAGGAACGCAATATTGTAAGAATGCTCTCTAGTGGAGAAAAAATGAAACACATCAATCTGTATATTAATTCATTTTTGATGTCGTATACATTTAAGAAAGTGCAAACAGTGGTTTCTTTTTTTGGTGGTATAATCAATTGCTACAAATGTTGACATGTAAGCACTATTATATACAATCTGGTAGCCGTATTTGTTATAGGCTCAGTCACTGCAAAATAACGGTCAGACCTGTTCAGAATATTAAAAAGGAGGAGCTTTGCTTAATATATGATAATCCTAACGTTGATAATTATTTCGTGAAACACGTCTCTGATTGGTTGTAATACAGAAATCATTGAAACGTGATTGGTCATTGACTCCCATTTGGGGCATGAGTTAAATAGTCAAGGAAATTTGATTCGTGTATCGCTACGAATTGCGTTTTTGATCTTCCATTGCCAACAGATTATATCGATGTGTCTGTGACGCAACGGAATCATCATCACTCGTTTAAAAAAATCTGAAACTACAAATCATCATCATCATCATCACTCCAGGGATTAGGCAATTGCCCGTTCCGACTTCATATTGCATCAGCCCAACGTCTTCTAGGTCTTCCAACATCACGCCTTCCTCTTGCTTGATAATTTCTGGCTAACAATGGATTTCTCTCCTTACTCATTCCATCCATATGATCAATCCATTTCTGTCTGTAATTCGTGACTTTATCCAATAAAGGCTGTACTTTCAATTCTTCTCTTATATCCTCATTTCTTATTCTATCAAGTCTTGTACATCCTTTTACTTGTCTTAGGAACCGCATCTCTGCCGTCTGTATTCTATCCCTCTGTCTTTTCACTGGAGCCCAAGTTTCACATCCATACAATATTGTGGGAACCGCCATAACATTATACATTTTTATCTTGGTTTCTTTTCTAATTTTATTTTTGAATGTTCTCTGTATTGTTCCACACACCGTCTGAAATTTATTTATTTTGGAGTCAATATCTCTTTCCACATTGCAGCCAACATCACAGCCCAAATATTTGAAACTAGACACCTGTTCTATACTTTGATTTTCTAAAATAATTTTGGTTCTCACTGGATCTCTTCCTCTAAAAGCCATGGTCTTCGTTTTCCTTACAGAAATCTTTAGATCGTATAATTTACATATTTCATTTAATGCATGCATTGATTTCTGTAAGTCGTCTTCATTTTTCTGTATTATGATTACATCGTCAGCAAATAGAAGATTATTTATGCACATTTTATTATCCATTCTTATTCCTGGATTTACTAAAACTTTCCATTTATTAAAAATATCGTCTATATATATATTAAACAAAGTGGGTGATAAACTACATCCTTGTCGTAATCCAGTATTTGTTTTGATTGCATCTGTTCTTTTGAATCCGGTATCTATAATTATATTTGTGTCTTCATATAATGTCTTTATTGTTTCAACAAGGCACAGCGGGTATCCTTTCATTCGTAATATTTCCCATAATTTTTGTCTGTTTACTCGATCGAAGGCCTTATCCAAATCTATAAATCCTATGTGAGTTTCTAAGTTATGTTCTCTTCTCTTTTCTATGAGTTGTTTCAGTGTAAAGACATTGTCTATACATGACCTTCCCTTTCTGAATCCACTTTGATTTTCACTTATTATTACTTCTGTTATGTTTCTCAATCTATTATTTATTATTTTCGTATATATCTTGTAGCCAGTATTCATTAAGATAATCCCTCTGTAATTCTCGCAATTTCTCCGGTCTCCTCTTTTGAATATATTCTTCACAATTGCTGTTTTCCAAGTGGTTGGAATCCCATAGGTCTGCCAACATATATTAATTAGATGAAGTATTCGTAGTTTACACAATATTCCACTATATTTGATTAATTCCATATTTATATTATCTAATCCTGTTGCTTTCCTATTCTTAGTGGTTTTCAAAGCCATTTCTAATTCATTTATGTCTATTACATCAATATTTTCCACTTTTATTTCTTCCTCATTGTTCTCTTTTCCTTCAATTTCCTCCTTTTTCCAAAGTTTTTCATAATGTTGGATCCATTCTTGTTCTGGGATTATATTCAATCTGGCAGAATCTTTCTCAGTCTGATTTAGATGTTTCACTAATTTATAACCTATTTCTTGTCTTCCATACATATCATGTTCTACTGAGCTTATAAATGTATCCCATGACTCCTGATGGGCTTTTCTTATAATGCTTTTAGCAATTCTCCTTTTCATTTTATATTCTTCATAAGATTCTTCTGTTTTCAGTCGTAAGTATGTATGATATGCTTTTTGTTTTTCATTCACTGCATTTTGTATATTCGCATTCCAAGTTCTCAAGCCCTTCCTATTTCTTATTCTATTTTTCTTTCCTAATATCTCATTTGCTGTTTTATGTATTACATTTGATATATTTTCCCATTCAATATTTATATCTTCTGACGTCGCTATCTCTGATATATATTTATTCATTCTGCTTTCATAATGTTGTCTAATACTTTGATCTTGTAATAAATATACTTTATATACTTCTTCTTGGTTTCTTTTGTTCTTTATGTTATTTTTCCGCCATTTAGCTATTATGTTTATTTTGCTTATCACGAGATAGTGATCAGAGTATATATCGCTGCCTCTATGTACTTTCACATCTTTTACCAAGGCTCCTAGCTTGTTGTTTACGATTAAATAGCCAATTATTGATCTTGAGTTATATCCACTTCTTGTATATTTATGTATGTCCTTTTTTCGGAAATAGGTATTCATTATTTTTAATTGATTATAGGCTGAAAACTGTCTCAAATCCTGTCCATTATCATTTATTGTTATTTCTCCATTATTTCCTATTACATTAGGTATAGGGATATTGCCTACTCTGGCATTTAAGTCTCCACTTATTATTAAATGATGATCTTTTGTATATTTATCAACTAATGTTTGTAATGTTTTATAAAATTTTTTTGTTTCTTCTTTCTTACCTTCCTCTGGGGCATACACAGCAATTATCATCATATATCCTCTTTCAATTTTAAATCTGGCTATCAGGATTCTTTCATTTATAAACTCATAGCTATTCAATTTGTTCTTCCATTTTTCATCTATTAAAATTGCTACTCCACACTGCGCTCTTGTTGTCTGTTCTACTCCTCTATACAACATAGTATAGTGTTTTAAGTCCTTTGTTCCTTTTAGTTTCTTTTTTGTTTCTGTTATTGTTGCTATATTTATTTCTTTTTTCTTTAATTCTCTCTCTAATTCTTCTTCTTTTGTATTTATTCCCCTTACGTTCCAATTTCCTAATTTCAAAATGTCATTTATTCCAAATCGTATCCTTTTATCTTGCTTGGGTCGGTTCCTTTTATGACAATCCGGCTGATTTCCATGAAGCTTCTCAGTAAGATAAATGTCTCCTGGAAGCGTTACGAGCGCTTCGCAGGACAAGGATGGTGGAAGGGCTGCTTCCTCTGAGCCTCCAAACATGCTCCTCTGGGTATCCACCCCCCAAGAGAGGGCTGCTTCTTCCGCTCTTCAAGCCCTACAAGTTTAGCTGTGCTATTCCTTGTCGCCCTGTTGACCGTTGAAGACTTGACGAAGATGTGGTCGCCCAATATGGATACAGACGCCATTCCTTCGTTGTGAGCTATACTTAGTTCCCCTCGCCTCTTACGCACCAGCAAGATTAACCTAAGTCAATCTTCCCCAGTAGAGTCGTCTGGTTCATCGGGTACTAAGCCCCCCACCACGTCAAGGTGATAGCTCCTGGGGGGGAACTACAAATCACTTCCACAATTAAAATATTTTCAAACTGTATATTAATACATTTCTGATGTCGTATGATGTAAATATGACAATTATATTTTTCTGGATTATTACCTGGAAAAAATACATTTAAGAAAGTGCAAAGAGTGGTTTCTTTTTTTGGTGCTATAATAAATTGCTACAAATGTTTTTATATTAACTCCTGCAAGCGCTATGTGTTGGCATCTATGCACTATATATACAATCTGGTAGCCGTATTTCTTATAGGCTCAGTCACTGCAAAATAATGGTCAGACCTGTTCAGAATATTAAAAAGGAGGAGCTTTCTTTGATATGGTAAATATAACACTGATAAATATTTCGTGAAACACGACTCTGATTGGTTGTAAAACAGTAATCATTGAAACGTGATTGGTCATTGACTCCCATTTGGAGCATGAGTTAAATAGTCATCACATTTTTTTGTGTACATATGTAAATAAATGTAGCTAAGATTTAATTTTGGTAACAATTTACCCGAATTTGTACAACATATGCTATGTATCAGGAACACAGAATATTGTATATTCATTTTGCTAATAAGGTCGTGTTTTCAAAGCCAAAAATGTTATCAGAAATTACACTAAACCCCGTTATAAAATTCAAATTAATTTTGAATTGGTTGTGTCTAAAATTATGATATTTTAAATAAATACTCTGGTTTTCAGTTTATCAAACATTTCAGAAAATAGTAATAATGATTTCGTGTATATTTTCAAACAGATTTTTAAGTAGTTTTAAATTTAGGTGTGACTGCCTGCGTAGGCTAAAACTCCATAATTATATAATGAACTAACTCATGACCTCGCGTACAGTAGCTCTCTATTCCTAGTTAATACGTTTCAATAATTTTAGGTGCA
>JASPKZ010008908.1:35000-55942 GCA_030220185.1 Diploptera punctata
GAAATCTGCCCTTTCGTTTCCGTAGTGTCCAGTGTGGCCTCGGATCCAATAGAAGTTTACTTGATTGTTACTCTGTATGTATTGAAGATCTGCCCTGATTTGACTTACAATGGGATTGGCTGATTTGCTTTTTTTGATTGCTTTAAGTGCTGCTTGTGAGTCAACGTTTATGGCGTATTTAGTTTTAGGTTTTTGTATATTTTTTATCCATTTTAGTGCCATCTGAATTCCGAGCAGCTCGGCTTGAAATACTGAGCATTCGGGGTGGAGTTTTGCTGATTTTGAGAAAACTTCTTTTCTTCCTGTATAGACTACTAGGCCTGCTCCGACATTTCCTTCTGTTTTTGACCCATCAGTGTAGAGGGTGTAATCTCCATCTCCACCAGAGCCTGTGAGTTCTACTTTGATGTCTAGGGTTTTCAGTCCCTCTTCACTTTTTGGAATTTCTGCTTTCGATAACTCGGGTAAGATTACTGTAGTCTTCTTGTTATGATTTAGTGCCCAGATGTCATTTCTTAGTCTGAGTTCCAGTTCTATGCTACAGGACTTACTTGTAAAATGAAATTATTTGAGTTAATTTAAATTAATCAGTTGCGTTTGGCATCAGTTGTGGGAAATAAACAATATTGTTATGTGTTGTGTTTTATAATTAAAATTACGAAATTTTACATTCGTTATACATTTTCTACATATGACCTGTTTCCTTTAATTAATTTATTCCCTATGTGTAAGTAAAGTAAAGTGATCCCACTACAGGCCTCAGGAGCCCCTTGGGGTAGTAGGAGGTTAAGGCTCCCACTTTTTCTAGACAATCGGCACTTTATGTCAGCCGGGTTGTCAGCCCTTCGTGGCGGCCGCATTTACCCCCAGAACAAGCGTCTGGTACTCATTTCCGTTAGAGGCTGAGTCGACCCCAGGGCCATAGTGCCGCCAGAGGGTTTGGGTCAGTTTAAAAATCCTGACCCCAACGGGACTTGAACCCTCGATCCTCTGGCTTGTAGCTCAGTGTCTTAAACTCTACGCTACGGCGCACCCCGTGTGTACAAATTTATTTATTTATTTAACGAAGTGTGGTAACGTGTAGGCGTTATGAAAATGTACGACATTTTTAAAAAATTCTTCCTGACCAGGGCACGCGTCGTCTCCACCTGGCGCATGACACGAATACTACATTACGTCGCACGACTTGAACAGACAGCACACGTAACAACTTATTGATGTCAATCGATCTTTAAAACTTTAACTTTCCATCATCAAGAGTTGTGCCATCATTTTTTTTCAAAGGGTGTACTCTATTTTTGGACAGTCCATGGTTGCGCGGATATGAACTCTCCATACATCCCTTTCCTGAGCTAATGTTTTCCAATCATCCCCTTTATAATTTACTTCCTTCAAATCGCGGATAATGTTATTTACCTACTGGTTCCTTCCTTTTCCTACAGGAAGTTTCTACGCCCTCTTTTATTTCCCATCCGTGCCACATGTCCTTCCCATCGCAGTCTACGTTACTTAATGCATACCTATTCTGTATTTAAATCGTCTATTGCACCATGCTACGTTACAAGATTTGTAACCAAGTGAAGCAAAAACAATGTATACCATTACATGAACTTAGTTTAACACTTGACGTTATAGGTGTTTTTTTCCCACACGCCACAAGAGCCTTACAGCGGGGTCCGACCTGTCGAGAGAGAGTTTTTAAACCATACTAACTGACCACACAAGGACATGAAGGCCACCTCCGAGACAACACAACATTAAGACTAGTCACATCACTTACACACACACACACACATACTGAACATGGTTAATGTGATAAAGAAGATTATGATGTTCTGTGACCGTTAAGACCTTAGCTTTTCCTGGCATTTGTTTCACAAGTGAGGATAACTCATCACCCAGGAACTGGTCCCGACCAGGGATTGAACCGTGACGCTGCGTATGAGGCAGGGATGCTACCCGGAAACCACAGCGTTGGACCCCAAGTAAAACAAAAAATAATATATTACAAATTGAGAGGTCCCGTGGACTAACACGCTAACTGTCATTATTTTATCATCACATTTTCCGATACCTGGTTGGGTGCTTTGTATTGTAATAAAATGTTAGGTTATTTCAGGAGGGCAGCAGAAGCAGATGTAGCTGGTTCTTACTGAGTGTCTGTTCAGTGGATTTTGGAGAAAAACAACTGCAGGACACAATGCTGTTAGGTTACACTGAAATAAAGAACTAAGTATAGAAGGAATCATGATATTCATTTGTAAACAACGTGAAATCAGAGGGTAGTAATGTCACTGTATGTAAAATATTTAACACAGAAGCGTTTAAAATTGCAGAAGCCCGTACGAAAAAAGTCAACAAGCTTTAAAATTGCGGACTATAATTGAAAATAGTGCAAGATTGATCAAGAAATTTTGGAATATGTGGCTGGAGAGAATTCTCCAAGGATATAGGCCTACTCAGATTCAAACGAGCAATCTTCAAGAAAAATTAAAACATGTTTTTTTTACATTAGGTTTCAGTTTTAAAAAGACAGAACTTTTACTTAACATAATAAAGATGTATGAACAAAGATAAACCCAGTTCAAATATTAATATATCAGTGATATAGAGGACGCACTAAGACATCCCCGTGGAAAATTCCACGTAGACTTCGTAGACTACACGAAGGCTTACGATAAATAGAACAGACGTGTACTAATCTCGAAGCTCGAAACAATGAAAGGAAAAGACGGAGGAAGTCAAAATCTACATATATGCAGGCGACATGGTCATCAAATCGAACTCCATACAACACCTGCAAAGAGCAACCAACCAACCTGAGAAGTGGGCACAGGGAAACAAAATGGAAATATACTGGAGGAAAACCGTACAGATGACTTTCCGCAACGGAGGTCAGGAATCTGCAGAGGACAGAATCTATCTAGGAATAGAACCTCTCGTGACAGTTAACAGATTCAAATATCTGGGACGGACGCTGCAAACCACTGCCAGATAATTTAGAATACATATAAAATCCCCTGTAGCAGCTGCCATAAAAGCCATGTTTGACATCAAAGTAATATCCAGACAGTCACTAAAAACGGCCATGGCCTTGTTTAACGCAAAAATAGTTCCCATTGCAACCTATGGAATAAACCTCATTTGGGAGAACTTGAGTCTAACAAGAGATCTAATAACTTTGGAAACAGTCAAATCACGCTTCTTGAACGCCGTCCTAGGTGTCTCCAAACACACAAGTCGAGGCTAACACATGAACTCGCCAAGGAACCCTTTTTCACAGAAGAACTGCGTATGCGGCTACCATCCACACACAGCTCAAATTAACTACTACACGAAAGAGAGAAATGACACGAGATATGGCTGGACTCTTATACAACAGAAGCCATGACAAACAGATCCTGGACCAAGAACTCCGACACCTGGTGAACTCAGTAGGAATGCATGGATACCACCACAAAATATGCAAGACCAAGTGTTTTCATGATCCCGAGAACAACTGTGCGAGCAACCATGCGATCGTTACCATGTAACCACCTGCAAAAAGCGAAGGAAATCCCTGGTAGAATTCTGCAAATAACAAACTATGTGAATCAAATTAATGACAAAACGTATGTAACGTATTTTCTGCATAACGTGTGCTCATTTATTCTATTATTATTATTATTATTATTATTATTATTATTATTATTATTATTATTATTATTATTGTTATTGTTATTATTATAAATATTACAATTTTTATTAATTTAACTTATAAAAAATTAAAGTTTTTTTTGTATATATAAGATTTAGATTTTTTAAGATTTAAGATTTATTTAGCCTGGTGGAGTTAAGGCCATGTGGCCTTCTCTTCCACTCACCAGGACAAACATATATTACATAAGAATATAACAATCTTAATTAACTCTAATATTAAACACTAAGTAAAAATTTGATCAAAAGATAATATCTAATATACATATTACGATCTATAATACAACCAGTTAATATTAGTTAAAATTAAGACTAAAACTAATAATAAAATGTATACAAGCAAGACATATTAAATTGTCCCTGTCTAGTGTATATAAAAAACAGGAAAATAATGAGATATAGAAAACTAATTTTACGATTATACAATATTTAAAACAAAACAAATAAAAATATTTGTTATTCTTAATATTATTTACATAAATAATTAAATATATTAATATTGCTAAAAGAATACTATCAGTGAGGTGTATAAGTCAGTTTGTTATTAAATAATTCTTTAGTTTGTTTTTGAAGGATGTTATAGTTTGACAGTCTCTGACATAGGGTGGAAGGGAATTCCATGTTTTGGTAAGTGACACCGTAAAAGATAATGAATAATATACAGTGTGATGAGGCGGGATATAAAGGACAATGTGCTGATGGGATCGAGTGTCAAGATTATGTGTGTCGGATAGTCTGATGAAGCGGCGTGATAAATAATTAGGCGATGATGTGTGAAGTATTTTATAGAGAAGGGATAGGGAATGGACAGTTCTACGATCTCTTAGACGAAACCACGATAATTGTTCCAGGGACGGTGTAACATGGTCAAATTTGCGAATACCACAAATAAAACTAGTTTCAGAGTGCAGTACGAAAGAATATGTTTATTTTTTGCATTTTTATTATTGTGCGCTAAAGTAGAAAGTTAACAAAAGTGTCTGTATTCTTATTTTACAAAACATTTTCCAATAAGAAAGCAATTATTGAGTTTTTGTGAATTAACAAGTTAAAAAAAGTCGCTATCAACATTTTTTTAAATATTATATTTCAATAATAACCATTAATTTGTTTCATTTTGTGTTTAAGGAATGCTATATACTTTTAAAGTTTAATGCCTTTTCATAGGAACACACAAAAAAATAATATCGTATTTCAGTCTACTCAAAACTATGTTTTTGCACTTAAACCGTTAGTCCATGGAACCGTCAATTAAAACATTCTAAAAGTTGAATACTACTTATATTTGATATCAATCATAAAGTTGCAATTATTCATTTTGCAATTTCCAGTCAATAAATTGCTTATAACAACAACAATAGTATTATTTAACAACTGCCTCATATAAACGTAATTGCAGAGATCTTGTTGTTATCAAACAGACGTGCTGTGCAACATCAGGATACAGCGCATGCTGCAACATTCTCCACTCCTCTTCCTTCCCGCATCATGTCATTTCATGTTAGGTGAAATAGTCTGTTTAGCAAACCGCAAGGAGTTTAACAGATGTGATTGTGGCGGTGATGCTCAGGTACTTCCTCATGACTCCGAGCCTGTGTCTCAACTTAGGATAGAATAAGGCCTAAGAGAGGATTTAGTCCACATAAATTGTGGCATGAGTGGTGAGTGTGGAAGCAGGAACACTGTAGAGTCGAGACGGGTGATGCATTGAACAAACATCAAGTTGGCTGCGTCTTAAAACACGAGAATATGTTTACTTAATAATCTAATCTAAGAGATGTGTTAGATTTTCAATAGCATATAAATAAAACACAATTTTATTTGATCGTGAAGAAGAGCCAATTTCGTCTGCAAACCGTATAACTAACTAATACACTGGCACTATCGAACCCGTAGGTTCATGACCGCGCTTGACATACATCCCTCTCTTGACAAGCACACCCTGTATAATCTACTTTTCTCATATCATGGTTAATGTTATCTCCCACCTCATTCTTGGTCTACTAACCGGATGATTTCCCTCTAGAACCTTCCATTCGTGTCACATGTCCTGTCTATTGCACTCTACGGTACTTAACTGTTATTATATCTGACTTCCTAAACAAATCTTGTAGCTCACTATTATATAGTTTTCTCCATTCACCTGTCTGTTTTTTGGTTCAACATTTTATAACAACTTTATTCTCAAATAGTCGTATTCTTTTCTCCTCCCTTAAAGTAAGTGGCCATGTTTCACATCCATATAATAGAACTGGGAGAATAACCCAGTTTTGTATATTTTCAGTTTAACCTTTTTTGAGAGAAAATAGGACTACCAGAGTCCCTGTATGCATAATAGAATGTATTTGGAGAGTTAAACCATTAGCCTGTGTAATTTCTATGTGTATCTCGTTCTTTTTTATAATAATTGTCACTTGGTATTTGAATTCAGCCACTTCTTCAAAGTTTCTTTCATTTGTCATTAACTGTCCATTTCAATTAGGACCTATGTAATATGTTGCTATGTGACCATAGAGTTAATTTTGCTGATATTTACTTTTAACCCAGAATTTCCAAATTTCTTAGTGTTAATTAATGGAACGGATGTTTAGGCATTAGTTTTGTTTATTACGTTGCGAATTTCTGCTGTTTCTTTGAATTAATTGGCCTCTGCTTACTTTAATTTAAGTCACTAGAACAAATGTAAACAAGTGGTCATTACACACTCGGTCCCATCAGCGCGTCATCGCACTGTGTAACATGGCCCACCCTATGCCACACACTGTATAGCTCAGCAATTGTTCAAAAACAAACTAACTCCACTGATAGTATTCTTTCAGCAATTTAATAATGATATAATTTATTTTTGATCTGTGATATTTTTGACAGAAGAAAACATCAAGTATTAAGTGCTCCATATTTATAGGTTTTTGAGAGATAATTATATAAATATTGTGATACATTTTGATATATCAGTTTTTATGAAAGGTTTATGGATAGTTTTATATAGTAATATTATATTTTCATAGTGAATTATAGCTTCAAATAACTAAAACTATATAATTATGAAAATTGTTTACCTTAGCAACCATACTCCTAAAGACAAAACACATACAATAAGTGAACTACTATTGACTAATCCACCAGACAGAGAACATTTCCATTTTTCACATCTTACAGAAAATGACATAAAGAAAGCTCTCAAACGAATAAAAACAAAAGCAGAAGGTACTGACCGTATAAATATCACTCTATACTTTACAAAATAATCGACGTTATACTACCTACCATAACTCATGTTTTCAACTCCTCACTACAAACCTCTATATATCGCACATTATGGAAGCAAGCAATTGTACGCCCACTCCCGAAAGTAAAAACTCCTTTACTCCTAACGATTTTCGACCCATTAGTATTTTACCTACCCTTTCAAAAGCTTTGGAACGATTAGTCCATAAACAACTGACTACCTAACTGAACACGACCTTTTAGATCAATACCAATCAGGCTTTAAGACAGGACACAATACAAATACTGCTCTACTAAATATATGTGAAGACATACGCGAAGCATCTGATAATCGAAAACTTAATATTCTTACACTACTTGACTTTAGTAAAACATTTGACACGGTAGACTTGGACTTATTGTTGCTTAAACTAAAAAACCTCTCACTTTCTGACAGTGTCACGCAATGGTTCAACTCCTACCTTCGTGAGCGCCAGCAATATGTTGTAGGAAATTCTACATTACGCTCTTCTTGGACCTACCGTAAAGCTGGAGTTCCACAGGGCTCGGTGCTCGGCCCATTGCTTTTTTCAATCTATATAAACGACATATCTGACTCCCTAAAACATTGCAAACATCATTTATTTGCGAACGACATGCAGATCTACCTTCACTCAGACAAATATTCTTTAAATGACGCAGTAACCAAAATTAATGAGGACCTTGACTCGCTAACGGCGTGGACAGAGAAATATGGACTTCAATTAAATCCTAGAAAGACACAAGCAATCATTATGGGCCATCAGAGACTATTATCCTCAATTAACACAAATGCAGTATTACATGTGTCACTTAATGGGGTTCAGATCCCTTATAGTGAGACAGTAAAAAATCTAGGAGTGTTTATGGATAAACATTTAATTTGGAATAATCAAATAAATAACATTTGCAAAACTATCTTCTCAATAATACACTCATTAAATCGTATAAGAAATTGTTTACCGTTTTCTCTAAGAAAAATGCTAGTAGAAACACTTGCAATGCCCCATTTTGATTATTGTGATACTCTTTTTACTGACCTAAATACTGTTCTTACCCAAAGACTTCAACGTGTTCACAATTCTTGCATACGTTTTATTTGTGGTATACGTAGATTTGATCACGTTACACCATCCCTGGAACAATTGTCATGGCTTCGTCTTCAAGATCGTAGAACCATTCATTCCCTATGCCTTCTCTATAACATATTACACACACATCATTACCTTATTATTTATCACACCGCTTCACTAAACTCTCTGATACACATAACTTAGATACCCGATCCCTTGAGCACAGTGTCCTTTATATCCCTCCTCATCATACTACCTATTATTCGAAATATTTTACGGTTTCTCTTGCTAGAACATGGAATTCACTTTCACCCTATGTCAGAGACTGCCAAACTTTACCATCTTTCAGAAATAAATTGAAAATAAAGTCACTAACAGAAACAACTCACTAATACTACTTTTTAAGAATTAATAATGCGTTTTTGCATTATTTAATAAAAATAGACTTAGGATTTGTTAATATATTTACCTAATGCCTTGTATAAAAAGCGTAGATTAATTCATTGTAGTTTATTACTTTCTTTGTATTTTTTTTCTTTTCTTTTTCTGTATAGTAAATTCGAGCTGTTATTCCTTTTTTTATTCATTGTATCATTAATTTAATTGTAATTGTATTTAGTTTCATTCTATTATTAGACATTAATTGCATTATTATTCAATATGACATAATTAATTGTTCAATGACTATTATTGTAACTTTTTTGTATTCATATGTAACATATGTTTGTCCTGTTTAATATGACTATTATTGTAATTTCTTTGTATTCATGTGTAACATATGTTTGTCCTGTTTAATATGACTATTATTGTATTTTTTTGTATTCATATGTAACATATGCTTGTTATGGTGAGTGGAAGAGAAGGCCACATGGCCTTAACTTCACCAGGCTAAATAAATCTATTCTATTCTATTCTATTCATATGAAATGTGTACATTTTATAGAAGATTTTATAATAGCATATAAATATTTTATTACTTATTTGATTAAAGTATTACTGATGGATTTATACATCAATTTTGAAGAAAGGTACAATGTTATATACATATATTTTATATTCTTAATATAAATCTGGCAATGGCCACAGCGGAGCTGTTAATGCCAGATTGACATGCTCTATAAAATGTTGTGTAAAGCCAACTATCATAACACCAGGCAGCTCTACCAGCAAATCCTACTCCCACGTCCTCTCGTGAACTCTGGACAATGTAACTCATAATTACAGCAGATGGGAGAGGGTGAGATCGAGTATCCGGCGCTCACAAACCGGACCCCCTGGCTATGGGAGCACTCCCAAACAGAAAAGCAGGCAAGTTCAGAGGCCTCAAGGTGGCAACCCCACCACTGAACTTTCTCAGTGATGGGTTGGTAACCCATTCTGAGGAGATCTATACATACTCAGAATCTAAAGGAAAGAGATGACCGGACTGATATCACAAAGACGACAAATGCAAAGAAAAGGAATAACGAAATGAAAATTGGTGTATGGAATGCCAGAGGTCTGTCTAATAAAGAAATTGAATTAATTAATGAGTTAGAAGAAGCCAAAATTGACATAGCAGTGATACCAGAAACTAAGAAAAAATTACGCGGAAGTAAAGAATTTAGAAATTATATTCTACTTTATAGCGATGTAGATAAGCTCAGACGAGCAGCAGCAGGAATAGCTATCTTCATAAAAACGCAATGGAAAAATAAAATTGATTCATATTGTTACGTTAATGAAAGAATTCTAACATTACGAGTAAAAGTATGCCAAGGTTTTATGACTATAATTGGAGCATACGCCGCGGAAGAAGGGAAAACTGAAGAATCAGAGAAATTTTATCAGGAGTTACAGGTTCAATATAATAACATAAACAAATCAGATTACATTATAATAGCAGGCGATTTAAATGCCAGAATTGGCAACACTCCGCTACAAGGAATTGTTGGAAACAACGGCGAACAAATCATTAATAAAAATGGAGAACAACTTATTGATTTTGCAGCACTTAACAATCTTAAAATCACTAATTCCTTTTTCCGACATAAAGACATTCACAAATATACATGGTCAGCAAGAGGGAATAAATAAATAATTGATTACGTGATCACTAATAATAAAACCTCGCCATATGTTAAAGACACCGAGGTTACGATATTAACTCCGACCACTATCTGTTGGCGTCCACAATCAATATCCCACTAAGATGGCATAAAACTCAAAGAAAGAGAAATTCTCCTGAGAAATACTTTAAAATACATCTATTACATGAGCTCAGTATTAGAAACTTGTATCAAATTCGAATGAATACATACCTCCCACAGTATGCGGTAAGCACCAACATTAATCAGGAATGGGAAACATTGAAAGAAATTTTACTAAAGACAGCAACAGAGGCTCTTGGTACAAGAACAAAGAGACAAAAGAGAAGAGGTTTAGTTATTTGGATGATGATATTGCAGATAAAATTAAATGTAAGAAGGAAGCTTATATGAAATACTTAAATGATAGGTCACACGAAAACTTAATGAACTATAAAAGACTATCAGCAATTTCCAAACGAGAAGTTCGCAAGATCCAACGCCAAACATGGGAAACATTTATTAGCAATAATATAGAATATGATGTTAATGGACAACAAGTCAAAGCCTATAAAATATTAAAAGAATTAAATAAATCTGTTAAAGATAACTTAACCATAAATCCCATCCCAATGAATAAATGGTTAAATTACTATGATCAGCTTTGGACTGCCACAACTAATATAACACAACATACTTCCAGTGATTATGATGTGGATCCTATCACCTTGGATGAGTTGAACTTCGCGTTATACAAATGCAAACTACGGAAGACACCAGGATCAGATCATATCAACACAGAATTATTAAAATATGCTTCGATCCGATTCTTAAACAAATTTTTAAATCTTATTAATATATGTTGGAAGACTGGCTGTGTACCAGATGAATGGAATAACTCGTTAGTTGTATCTATTCATAAAAAAGGAAACAAAAATTATAATAATAATTATAGAGGAATTTGTCTGCTAAATGCTGCCTATAAAACTTATGCAAAAATAGTTACCAACAGATTAAACACAATTTCTGACGCAATTATCCTAGAAGAACAAAATGGTTTCAGACCCAACAGATCCTGTATAGATAGTGTCTTTACGTTAGCACAAATCATAGAAAAACATAGAGAATTTAATATACCAACTTTTATGATATTCATTGATTATCATAAAGCCTTCGACACAGCAAACAGAATAAAATTATGGGATATCTTACATAATGCAGGAATACCCAAGCATTTAATTCAAGCGATTCAAAGCATGTATCATAACACACGAATTCGAATAAAAATAAATAATCAAATCAGCAAATCAGATAGACTAATATCCCTAGGTGTAAAACAAGGCTGTCCACTTTCCCCTCTTCTATTTAATTTATATATGAATGAAATCATAAAATTATGGCAAAACGAATCACAATCACACTTTATGATTGATGGTCGACCCCTCAACACATTAATGTATGCAGATGAACAAGTAATATTGGCTACTTCTGAAGATCACCTACAAAGAGCAGTACATAGATTGTCAAATATAACCCAAGATTATAATTTACAAATTTCGGTGAGTAAGACAAAAACTATGGCGTTTCAAGGGAAAATACCGATACGAACTAAAATTGTTATTAACAACAATATAATAGAACAAGTTAATAACTTTACTTATCTTGGCTGCAATCTTTCCTACGACACATGTAAAGACATAGACATAAAATTGGTCAAATTTCAAAAACTTACAGGAACAATAAAAAGCATTCTTTTCCGAAAAGTACGTCCAGATACAATTCTAAAATTTTATAAAACAATGGCTCTTCCAACTCTACTTTATGGTTCTGAAACCTGGACTCTTACTACAGGTAAATTAAATAGGATACTAGCTGCAGAAATGAAGTTATTAAGACCTTTAGCGGGTTATACGCTTTATGATCACATACGTAATGAAGATATCCGCAAAGCTCTCAACACACCAGCAATAACTGAATTTGGCATGAACACCTTCTGAGAATGCCAAACAACAGACTACTTCTGCAGCTATTGAACTACAGACCCATAGGGCGAAGAGACCCAGGAAGACCTAAGAAGAGATGGAGGGATCAATTTCTTTCCTGAAGCGGAACAGGCCAATGGCCTAATACATGACTGCCATTGATGATGATGATAATTTATTTTATAAACGTTTAATTAAGATTCACAAATATTTGGTGTTGGTGTTTTAAATACTGTATACACGACAATTTATTACTTTATTATATCTCATTATTTAGATGCACATTAGATAGGAACTGACAGCTTGTGTGACACATGTTATTACTGTGTAGTTTGATTATCATTAAAGTTACTGTTTTAGATATTGTATTAATGGTCACGTTGTAATTTAGTGTTTAATAACAGAGTTAATTGTGGAACAGGGCCTTAACTCCACCACGATAAATTAATTAAATAAATAAATCATCACAGATGGGGCACGCCGTAGCGTAGTGGTTAAGGCACTGAGCTACAAGCCGGAGGGTCGAGGGTTCAAGTCCCGTTGGGGTCAGGATTTTTAAACTGACCCAAACCCTCAGGCGGTACTAGGGCCCTGGGGTCGACTCAGCCTCTAACGGAAATGAGTACCAGACGCTTGTTCTGGGGGTAAAGGCGGCCGTTACGCAGGGCTGACAACCCGGCTGATTTAAAGTGCCGATTGTCTAGAAAAAGTGGGAGCCTTAACCTCCTACTACCCCAAGGGTCTCCGGGCCTGTTGTGGGATCACTTTACTCAACAAACATCACATATAGGATTAGAGAAATGGATGAAATGAGATGAGAGAAGAAAATATTACGAGTATTTGAGAACAAAGTTCTTAAGAAAATATCTGGGCCAAAGAAAGAAGAACAGACAGCTGAATGGAAAATATGCATAACAGCGAGCTAAATGATTTTTATGGCCGCGAGGAAATAAGCTCTCCACAATTCTCTATTGCGATCTAAAGTTTTCCGTTCATCCCCTGTATAATTTACCTCCCTCATATCATGATTAATGTCGTTCTTAGTCTACCTACTGGCTGTTTTCTTATAAGAGTTTCCATACCCCTTTTTACTTCCCATTTGTGCCACATGTCCTCTCCACCGTAATCTTCGAGACTTAGGCCTGTATCTGCCTTCCTAGAGATATCACGTACACTTGTGCATTCACTTGTCTATTCCTGTTTCTTTGGTCCTTTTTTCTCAAATATTCATATTTTTTTCTTAAAGTAAGAGTCCATATTTCGCATTCATACAATATAACTGGAAGAAGAAAATTTTATATATTTTAATTTATCATTTCTTAAAGAGGTTGGGACGACAAGAGGCCCTGTAATGCATAATAGCATGAATTGATGCTATGTTCAATCTGTTTCTGCACCTCGTTCCTGTTTGTAATATTATTGTTTCTAGCTACCCCTGAATTCAGCCACTCTTTCAGAATATCCTAATTTTCATTCGTCCTCAATTTCCACTACAGCCTACAATGCATTTCTACGTGTAAACCTATATTTAGTTTTAATGATGTTTACTTCAAGTCTCGATTTCTTATGTTACTAGATAGAATATCTATCACCTACTACGTCATCATACCAACAGGTTGTTTCAATATAAATAGAACTTGCTTTTGTTTTTGATGTGTTTCTGCTCAGCTGGTCAGTGAAGGGAGACGTGATGAATAAACAAAAATGGACTCCTCTATAAGGTTATAAATGCAAACAAAACACAACGAAACTCTGTCATTTAGCATCGTAGAGTTTATATTTTTATCTGTGATCGAATTGCATTGCCTCGTCGCACGTGCTACGCATAGAGTTACTGTTTACCTATCCAAGTTCTTTAAGGATATCAAAAGTTTTGTTTGAAAAGTGAAATTGACCATAACAGTGGGCTAACGAGAAGTTTAGATCTCGTTTCTTTCGTTTGTTTCAGGTAGTTTCAAATGTTCTCTATATTCATACGTCTTTTGTCATCATTTAGTGTTTTAATGTTATCTTTATGGTAGGCTACACACTTTCCATAAATCTTATCTCGAAAATACAAAAAGGCATAATTCGTTATAAAAAATATGGATAGAATTTCATAAAAAATAGATGGACAGTTGCTGAAAAATGAGGAACATTTTGAATAAGTGTAATAACCAAGAACAATAATTACAAAAAGGAATGAGGAGCACAAATAAATTAAACACAGGTTCAATTGTGGAAATGAATTATATTATGAATCTGATGAACTCTTGTCGTCCCAACTTCTCTCGAAAAATACATAAAACTGTTATTCTCCCAGTTGGACTTTTACTTTAAGAGACGAGAACAGATTACGAGTATTTGACATTAAAGTTATTAGGACAAATTTGGACTAAAGAGAGATGAACAGACAGGAGAACAGAGAAGACTGCATATTATCTATACTACAGCGTGCGCAATAATTCTTGAATTAAATATATAAAGCCAACTATAGTAAACGTGCTGTATTCATTTCCCGTGTACTACATTATAGACCTATATTTCTGATTTATTATTCAAATAAAGAGGCTTAAAATTGTAAATCCTGAATCCAATCTAACTTCTGAAACATCCAAATAAAGCAAATATAAATGTGTATTAAAATGTCTTATGTAAATTAATATATTTAAAAAATTTCTTTCGATTGACCTCAAATCAATTCTAGAAACAGGTTAAATAATATACGTGTATGTTTAATAAACTATGTTAACCACACGGATAGTTGCTTGACCAAGTTTTTGAAACAGAAATTTAATTCAGTTGATGACAGCTGATTTACTTATTTGAATATTTTTAATTAAAATATATTTTGTATTTTTACATTATTTACATGTTTTAACTTATTTCCATGACACATGGTCATTTCTATTGGAACTATATATTTATAATGAAAATGTGATCTCAGGTAGTGTCGCTGCGGAGCAGGGTTCGATCCCCTGTAGGGACAAGATTCCAGGGTAAATGTTTTTTTCAGGGTTTTCCTCAAATATCAGGAAACTTTAAGGCACGAACAGTTCCTGATACTTATCATATTCACCACGTTTAGTGTGAATGTGTGTGTGTGTGTGTGTGTGTGTGTGTGTGTGTGTGTGTGTGTGTGTGTGTGTGTGTGTGTGTGTGAATGTTGTGTTGCTCCGTGAGGTCGTGCGCCTACAAGGAGACAGGTTAAAACTAAGCTGTGTTAAATGTAATACAACTAACAATGGACAAAATGATAAAAAACAAGAATAGGATGAGTTATTTTTATAATTAAGGTTAAAACTGAACTTTACAGCATTTTGAAAATGTACTTAAAAGTAACACAGTTCACAAAAGGCAGACCTGGGTGAGAACAGTTCCACTCATTCTTCATATGAACATAAATACAAATAAAAAATATATCTTGTTTTTTATTTTCCCAATAGGACGTAATTATCATCCTTATGCAGGCACAACACAGACTGAGCAGGTCTATAAGCTCATTATTTAATCGATTCTAAGTTGAACGGAAGATCTTTTACACGTCAACAATTCAGCTGTGAACTTAACTTGTGGACAGTGTTGTAAGTAAATGAGCAGAAAAAGTACCAACTTAGGCAACGTAAAAAAATATGATATATAAATAATTTTAGAAGGTAAAATATGCCACACTTAATGAAATGGAGAAGGGCCGATATTTAGAAATATAATTGTTCTTGGAAGCTTGGACGATAAGCCTAGATAAAATAAACATTGTTAGAATCAACATACAAAAGCACTCGCCGAACTCCTTTCATCATGTTACTAGTTGTTGTGCTGGTTATATGAGTGAAGAACAGTAATGGATAACCAAGTGTTACTATTCTCAATAGAAAACATTACCTTTCTTTTTGGAATTCGTTATACGCATTCAGTACTTGTTTTCATCTTTTTCCATGGTGCGACAGGCCTAGAAGGCCCTTGGCGCACTAGTCGGCTGCTGGCCTCACATCCAAATGTATAAATCGCAGAAGCAGGTGAACATGCAGCCAATGTATGGATGACATGAGGTCAGCATGTCGGGTCCCACAGTATAACGGGATTTCTCAACCTACAGATGTTACTTAATGCCTCACAATGCTGAGAACGAGCGCAAGTCCCCCAACTGTTCACCAAGGCGTCTTACCTTAACACACTGGCGCGACTGTTTACTTGTGTTGAAGCAACTGATGAAGGACACTATAAGGAGCGAGAGTCAAGAATATTCACAATAAAAATTATAATAATATATGTCTATATACGTAATACACAACAAGTGTGAAACTAAAATTATTACGCACAATGTGGACCTATTTTAAATACAAATATAAGCTAAAGTAAACTAAGCAAAACTAATGCAATTTCCAAGCGCAGTTGCTCCAAACATAAGGTAGTCATTTTGCCAATTGATATGTTATGGGAACATTCAGACTGTAACCTATAATTCAAGCATCAAATCTACGTAATTTAACAATCTACCCTTTAAAAGGACGTAAAGATGTAATCTATATATTTGTTTATCTGCCAGCAGTCCAGTACCAGCTGTACCTCTTCCGGTTGTAATGTAAAGAAACCAGATGTATGACTGCATTTCCATTCGTCGAACAGTGGTTTTAACTTTAAGCACGTGTTTAATTAAATGAGAAAACAGTAAAATTAATGTACACTACAGTTTGTTAGATAATCTGGTGCCCCATAAGGATAAGTTTACAATTCTCTTTGCAAAATGACTAATGCAAGTTTTCATGGTACATACAGAGATTTTTAAAATAAATTTAAAATTTCCTTTAACTTAAGGGATTAATCGCATTTTTTAAAAAATAAACACGTGTATATTTTCCTCAGGTAATCATTCACATACTACAATTTTAAATTGGCGCTTTTCTTTCTTTCTACTTTTATTATTTCAATTCGTGCAGTTGGATTCCTGGCATAGAATCGCCTAATGATTCTCAAAATGGGGCCATTTTCATGAAACTAATTAGAGGTGATCGTTGGTTTGATAACGACACTGGACATTAAAAATAATGATACTTCCATTTCCCTAACTTAATAATTTACTTAACTGATAAGATGCACAAGACAAAAAGAATAAAATTGAGGTCAGGGTGAGTTACTTCTTACAGAAAGACTCGGACACTTGGAAGTCAAAACAAACTGGGAAGTAATGTTAGTTAAACAATTCTGTAATTATAACACATAAACAATATTTAGTTAAAACTTTCATCAGGATATATTCTAGGGAAGTCCCGCGCCGTTAAGGCAAGATGCCTTGATACAGAGTCACGGGGCTAGCGCTGGTTCGGGTACCCATGGGAGGAGATATTTTGTCATGGAATTTCGATCAGTATGGGACTGGTGATCACCCAGCATCGTGAGGAATTTGGGTAGCTATAATAAGTAGCAACTCTGTGTTGAAAAAAAAACAAATAAACCGAGCACTTTTAACCTCTACACCAGGCTCCATTATTGTGATTAACACATGTTGATGTGAGGCCAGCAGTCGGCTGTTAGGCTAAGGGCCTGAATTCAAAGCCTACAGTAAAGAAGACATATAACGCAATACGCTTTTAGTATATGTTGAACCTATAGGCGATAGCGAGGCACAATGCACTGAGTAACATCAATATATGGCCACACGTAGAACTACATATACTGGAAATGGACAGTAATAGCAAATTGTGGAGATTTTGAAGAAGTGACTCAATTCAAATTTCTAGGAACAATAATAGTTACAAATACACAAATAATGGAAAAACTGCACTTAAACAAGCGTGAAATATTTTCAGTCTTATAGAGCAACGGTGCGCATGCGCCACAGTTCATAGAGCCAGCGATAACCCACAATCGAACCACATATCGATTATCATTCTCGATTACTATCCGACGGTATAAAATTTAAATGACCAATATTTGCAATAAACCCCCAAATCTATGTTAAAAAATATGTTAATAATATTAAAATTACTAAACGTTTAATAAAAATGGGTGTACACTTACTTATCACTCTTTAACGTTGATCCAAACAGCGATAACCCAAATAGCGATAGAAAAATCATAGACTAAGTAATATACTCTGGAGAAAATAGCAGTTAGCATCATAATATTGTCTAACAGTGTCATAATACTGTGATTTGCGTATTTAAATAAATACTTCAAATTTGTGTAATAATGTTATAAAAATTGTATGAAAAAGTTTAAAATATTATATAATTTTGTAAATACAGAAGAAGAGCTATAGATTACAACAATGTAACTGAAAAATCAAGCGCTAGTAGTAGTGCAGTTGAGCCCAAATAACTACAAACAGGAATGAGATGCACTAAGAAATTAGACATACACTCAAATTCTGGGAACGCATGTTATTACGCATTGCAGGAACTCTTGTCATTCCATCTTCTCTAAAAAACATAAAAATATATGAAACGGTTATGCTTCCTGTTATATTGTATGTATGCGGAACTTGGATGTCACATTAAGGGAGAATAAAATATTACGAGTATCTGAAAAGAAAGTTCTCACGAAACATTTTGCACCAAAGAGAGATGAACAGGTGAATGGAGAAGACTGCATAAACTACATGAAGTATACAATAAATTATATATAATAATCTCGTAAACATGGGCAGGACATGTGGCATGAAGGGGATCAAAGAGGGACGTGGAAACTATGTGGAAAACAAGAGGGAAAGCGCCAAGTAGGTAGACGACAGAATAGCATTAACCGAGGTAAATTATACAGGGGATGATTGCAAAGCATTATCTGAGAAAAGAAATGTATGTCCATGAACCTTCAGGTTCAATAATGACTATTGTTATCAGTTTAACAGTAAAAGGTGATTGTGTGACAGGAATGTTCAGGTACTGTTATTGAGAATACAGTTCACATGTGTGGTAACTTACCTTCTCCATTCAGGCTCGAGTCTAAACATGTTCACTTAAAAGCGGTACATTTGTTATGGTTCATACTTACACCCGCGCACTTGCATTAATTTACAACGAGACGGTAAAAGTTCATAAATGTATAGTTCGATTACTTACAACGTTCACGTAGGATGCACTGAGAACACTGTCGTTAAAAATATAATTTTTTTAACATTTATAATAACATATTAATGCAGTAATTGATGTTATTAAATTTATCAAAATGGCTAATTACATGTCAGTAACCGCACACGTTCTGAACTGAGGCACGCTGGGAAGATGTAATTCGATGCGCCACCTATCAAAACATTATTACCAACATGGTTTGTCCCGCGCGAGCGAAATCGCTAATTTTTTATTGAAATATGAATCTATTTAGCGGTTCAATCATACTGGTATAGTAAATATTATATAGCTTATTCTACTAGGATTTGTATATGCTAAAAGTATTAGGCTATTCTGTGTCAGGTTTCCACCTGTGAATGATGTAACACAACAAGTGACTGCTAGCGTCATGTTAGCCAACATCAAACGAATGTTGATTATATTTATACAAAGAAATCTTCTTCACTTGTGCTTTGTTACTTTTTCTATATTTGTGTCAATTAAGTTTTGTATTGTTAATAGGGGAAAATTACTATTACATGTCATATTTTGACTTTCATTTTTAATTTTGAGTAATTGAATAAAATGTATGTAGGTCTTGTGACTTTAACATAGACTCGATTCTGGAATTGCATTACAGGACTCTAGACGTCGCTAACTCACTCACTACCCGGATACATACCTATCCAGGGCTAATGCTTTCCAATCATCCGCTGTATAATGCACTTCCCTCAAATCATAGTTAAGGTTATCCTTCCGCCTCATTCTTAGTCTCAATACTGGACGCTTTATCTCTGATTTTCCTACAAGCAGATCCCAAATAGCACTAAGTAACTAACCTATTTTGCAGTATCGAACCCGTAGGTTCATGGCCGCATTTACGTAAGTTCTCCATACATCCCTTTCCTGAACTAATATCTTCCAATCATCATCCATGCAATCCACTTCCCTCTAATCATGCTTATCCTCCCACCTCATTCTTGATCTACCAACTGGGCGTTTTCCTACAAGAAGCTTCCATGCTCCTCTTTCACTCCTCATTCGCACCACATGTTTATCGCAGTCTACGAGACTTAACTACATCTGATAAGTCTAGAAGTCTTTATAAAGATCCTGTAGCTCACTGTCGTGTAGTCTTCTCATTCATCTGTCTAAAGTAAAAAATTGTATGCTCAATACTGATAGTATTTCCTCCTTCCTTACATATTATGATGATCATCTTTGACAAGCCTCATGGTCTCAACGTTTCTGACTACAGTTCATAAGGTCCCGGGTTCAATTCCCGGCCAAACAATGGGATTTTTTCCTCAAAGGGAATTATTCCTATGGTTGCCCATGGTCTGGAATTTAGGTTAAGTTTAGGTTAAGACCTCTCCTGGTGCTTCATTATCATTCATCTCCTACCATAATCGTAACTCGCCCTTTAAGGTGCTCCAACTTAGGAAAGTAATTAGAATTCCGCCAATGCCAGGGAGAAAGCCACAAATGTCATAAAAGACAACCTGGTGGACATTAGAAAAAATTTCTAATCATCGATATTAAGTACACTCTTTAAGAAGACTACACATGTAATACGTATTTCTGTTTTAAACAGATGACGTACTTGTTAAAGGCATCTCAGAGCGTCACTGCAGATCAAATGCGCTTTAATCAGAAATAAAAGTGTCGTAATGACTGTTTAATTATTATAATGAAATTGTACTTATAATGATCTTCCTTTGTGTTATTGGGTGTTTCGGAGGTGGTACGTACACAAAGGAGAAAAAGTTTATAATCTTCTCAAGCGTGTAATAAATTACAACGAATCAATGAGAAAAATTGTGTTCTCATGCCAAGTTCGTATAAACACACGAA
>JASPKZ010008909.1:0-125000 GCA_030220185.1 Diploptera punctata
AATCATAAACGCTATTTCTCGAAAACTCTCGATTGGAATTGAACCTAAATTATATTGTAAACAATGCATTATTCCCCCTATAGTATAGAAGAAATCATTTATTTTATTTTATTTATATTATTTATTTATTTAGCCTGGTGGAGTTAAGGCCATGTGGCCTTCTCTTTTCCACTCACCAGAACAAGCATATGTTACATATGAATACAAAAATAAAATACGATAATAGTCATATAAAAACAGGACAAACATATGTTACACATGAATACAAAAAATTACAATAGTAGTCATATTAGACAGGACACACATGTTACATATGAATAACAAAAAAAGTTACAATAATAGTTATTGAAACAATTCATTCATTATCTGTCATATTGAATAATAATGAAATTAATGTCTAATAATAGAATGAAACTAAATACAATTAAAATTAAATTAATGATACAATGGATAAAAAAGGAATAACAGCTCGAATCTACTATGCATAAAAAGAAGAGAAAAAAAATATACTACAATGAATTAATCCTACGCTTTTTATACAAGGCATTAGGTAAAATATATTAACAAATCCTAAGTCTATTTTTATTAAATAATGCCAAAACGCATTATTAATTCTTAAAAAGTAGTATTAGTGAGTTGTTTCTGTTAGTGATTTTAAATTGTTCAATTTATTTCTGAAAGATGGTAGAAGTTTGGCAGTCTCTGACATAGGGTGGAAGTGAATTCCATGTTCTACGAGCAGAGAAACTGTAAAAGATTTCGAATAATAGGTAGTATGATGGAGGGATATAAAGGACACTGTGCTCAAAAAGGTATCGGGTATCTAAGTTATGTTGTATCAGGAGAGTTTAGTGAAGCGGTGTGATAAAATAATAAGGTAAAGATGTGTGTAATATGTTATAGAGTAGGCATAGGGAATGGATGGTTCTACGATCTTGTAAGACGAAGCCATGACAATTGTTCCAGGGATGGTTGTAAACGTGATCAAATCTACGTATACCACAAATAAAACGTATGCAAGAAGTTGTGAACACGTTGAAGTCTTTGGGTGCAGAACAGTATTTAGTAGGTCAGTAAAAAGAGTATCACAATAATCAAAATGGGGCATTGCGAGTGTTTCTTACTAGCATTTTTCTTAGAGAAAACGGTAAAACAATTTCTTATACGATTTAATAATGAGTGTATTATTGAGAAGATAGTTTTTGCAAATGTTATTTATTTGTTTATTCCTAAATTAAATGTTAATCCATAAACACTCCTAGATTTTTTACTGTCTCACTATAAGGGATCTGAACCCCATTAAGTGACACATGTAATACTGCATTTGTGTTAATTGAGGATAATAGTCTCCTGATGGCCCATAATGGATTGCTTGTGTCTTTCTAGGATTTAATTCAAGTCCATATTTCTCTGTCCACGTTCCGTTAGCGGAGTCAAGGTCCTCATTAATTTTGGTTACCGCGTCATTTAAAGAATATTTGTCCTGAGTGAAGGTAGATCTGTCATGTCGTCCGCAAATAAATGATGTTTTCAATATTTTAGGGAGTCAGATATTGTCGTTTATATAGATTGAAAAAAAGCAATGGGCCGAGCACCGAGCCCTGTGGAACTCCAGCTTTACGGTAGGTCCAAGAAGAGCGTAATGTAGAAGTTCCTACAACATATTGCTCGGCGCTCACGAAGGTAAGGAGTTGAACCATTATTGCAGTGACACTGTCAGAAAGTGAGAGGTTTTTTTACTTTAAGCAACAATAAGTCCAAGTCCCTACCGTGTGGTCAAATGCTTTACTAAAGTCAAGTAATGTAAGAATAGTAAGTTTTCGATTATCAGATGCTTCGCGTATGTCTTCACATATATTTAGTAGAGCAGTATTTTGTATTGTGTCCTGTCTTAAAGCCTGATTGGTATTGATCTAAAAGGTCGTGTTCAGTTAGGTAGTCAGTCAGTTGTTTGTGGACTAATCGTTCCAAAGCTTTTGAAAGGGTAGGTAAAATACTAATGGGTCGAAAATCGTTAGGAGTTAAGGGAGTTTTTTACTTTCGGGAGTGGGCGTACAATTGCTTGCTTCCATAAATGTGGGATATATAGAGGGTTTGTAGTGAGGAGTTGAAAACATGAGTTATGGTAGGTAGTATAACGTCGATTATTTTGTTAAGTAGAGTGATATTTATACGGTCAGTACCTTCTGCTTTTGTTTTTATTCGTTTGAGAGCTTTCATTATGTCATTTTCTGTAAGATATGAAAAATGGAAATGTTCTCTGTCTGGTGGATTTGTCAATAGTAGTTCACTTGTTGTATGTGTTTTTGTCTTTAGGAGTAAAGAATGTGCTTGTAAAATGGTTATTAAGTGTGTTTCAGAGAAACAGGTAGTTTTTCTACCTGTGTGTCTTTCCTTCCTACAACCCATTTTATTCAGATTTTTCCAAATATCTGGGTTATTGTTATTAGGTTTCAGTAAGGCTGTATAGATGTCTAAGTTTGGCGTTTCTGGTAGTTTGGTGTAGTCTTGTTTCGTAACCGTTTATTTAGTGATTAAGATTTATATCAGTTTTGTCGACTCTATATTTCCGATATGCTGCGTCTCTTTCAGTCATCAAGTCACGAATGTTAGCAGACATCCAGGGAGCAGGGTGTCGTTTCACTAGTTTAGTTTTCAGTGGAGCGTGTCTGTCATATAGTTGTAATATAAGGTTATTTAATGCCTCAACTTTTTCGTCAACAGAATGCAACGTCCATATAGTATGCCAGGGTAATTTTATAGCGTCTTCAAGTAGAGCTGCATTGTTTATATGTTTTAGGTCTCTATATGTGATAGTCTTACGAGCTAGTTTAGGGCACTGCAGTGAATATGCTAAGAATATAATATCATGTGCTGATATTCCGGGAGCTGACAGTTGCCCGTGGGTTAGTACTCTGTCTGGATTATTAGTAGCAATTAAGTCAAGTAAAAGTCTCAGAATGATTGGTGTGATGTGTAGGCTGTAAGGGAAGGATAGTCATATCACAAACTTGGAACGCGGACATAAGCTGTTGTGTATGTCTGTTGTCAGTGTCTAGTATATTTATATTAAAGTCACCCATGACGATAACGTGTTCATATTGTATACGTGCGTTTTGTAGAGCGGATTCTATTTCTGCTATTTTTTTCATTTTAGGGGGTTGGTACACTACACAAAGAAGGCATTTTTTGAAGCTTGCGTATATTTCTATAAACAAAATTTCAGGAGATGTCTCGTTATTAGAAAAGTATACAGACTTAGGACAAAGGTCTGTCCTAACGAAGACACCAACACCGCCCCCTCGACTATGTACACGATCATGTCTAAGAAAAGTATAACCATCCATGTCAATTAAACTAGAATTAATGGAGGGAGTGAGCCATGTTTCTGATACGAGAATAGCATGAATATTGGAAGAAGAAAAAATCATACTAACTTCGTCTGTATGTGCAGTTAAGCTTTGTGCGTTCAAGTGAACCACATGTAGGGAAGAAGGGAAGGGGGAGAATGCTGTTTCTAGAACCTGTCTTGCATTATTGTTGTTTGGAAGGGGTTTGAGAAGGGTAGTGTCCTCTAACCTGTCAGAGACCGCCAAATGAATAGCATTATTTGGATGGAAAATTTTAAAAATATTTTAAAACTAGAATTATAAGAAAAGAACAAGTCACTAATATCTTATTCAAATATTAAATTAATAAATAAAGTAAAATTTCTAAATATAATACTAATAATTAATGTGAAATTTCTAAATATAATTTTAATAATTTATATAAAAGTGCTAAATTGGGGATATGGTATCACTGGGCGTGTTTGCACTAGGTAGATTTACATATCAGAGGCCCGGGTGATGATGCGTTTGGTATCTCCATTTTTCACATGTATTGCGCCATCAATTGTCCACACATTTGTGACGCCAAATTTTGTGATGCAGTCCTTTAAACAATTTATATCTAATTTGGGTGAGATCTTCTCTTACTGTGATCCCACTGCCTTTCAATTGTTTTTTATTTTGGAAGACCTCCCTTCTCTTTCTATAACTGATGAACTTAACAATAACAGGCCGTGGTCGATCCGACTTTTTCCCAACCCTGTGACTCCTGTCGATATCACAGGTTTCTAATTTAACTCCAATTTTGGAGGCCACGTCGATTGCTATATTGTCCGTATCTTCACCATCCTGTTCAGGTATACCGAAAATACGTAGACACTGTCGACGTTGGTATTGCTCTAGCGAGTCGGTTTTCTCACTTAAACTGTTGTTCCAGTTTAATATTTTGTTGTCCCTCTCCTGAACGAGAGTTCCAACTGCCTAATAACTTCCGTATTACGGTCTATAGTTACCTTTAGCTCCGATACAATAGCCTCACGCACGGAGTCCTTCAACAGCTGCAACATGGCTGGATCCCGCAAACATTCTTGGACCACACGCTTAGTTATTTCTTCTTTGCTTTCTTCACAATTTCTTGTTTTACGTGGAGCCAATATGCGTAAAATTAAGCTACAAACAAAATAAATTCGCAATATCGATATTACGTTTATAAAAACAAACTAACACCTGCTGAAAATTGTGCAAAAACACGAGCAACCAGTTTCACTCTTATTCACAATCCGCCATGACACTTTCTGTGAATAGCTACTAAAATTATCATCCTGTATAAGAGATGATAAATCATAAAACGCTATTTTCTCGAAAACTATCGATTGGAATTGACCTAAATTATATATGTTAACAACGCATTAGTGCCCCTATAGTATAGAATAAAGTATGTATGAATAGCTACTAAAATTGTCATCCTGTATAAGAGATGATAAATCATAAAACGCTATTTTCTCGAAAACTATCGATAGGAATTGACCTAAATTATATATATATATTAACAATGCATTAGTGCCCCTATAGTATAGAATAAAGTATGTATGAATAGCTACTAAAATTATCATCCTGTATAAGAGATGATAAATCATAAAAACGCAATTTTCTCGGAAACTAACGATTGTAATTGACCTGAGTTACATATATTAACAATGCATTAATGCCCCTATAGTATAGAATAAAGTATGTATGAATAGCTACTAAAATTATCATCCTGTATAAGGGATGATAAATCATAAAAACGCTATTTTCTCGGAAACTAACGATTGGAATTGACCTAAATTATATATACTAACAATGCATTAGTGCCCCTATAGTATAGAATAAAGTATGTATGAATAGCTACTAAAATTATCATCCTGTATGAGAGATCTAAATCATACAAACGCTATATTCTCCGAAACTAACGATTGGAATTGACCTAAATTATATATATTAACAATGCATTAGTGCCCCTATAGTATCGAATAAAGTATGCATGAATAGCTACTCAAATTATCATTCTGTATGAGATATGATAAATCATAAAAACGCTATTTTCTCGGAAACTATCCATGGGAATTGACCTAAATTATATATATTAATAATGCATTAGTGCCCCTATAGTATAGAATAAAGTATGTATGAACAGCTACTAAAATTATCAATCTGTATAAGAGATGATAAATCATAAAACGCTATTTTCTCGGAAACTATCCATGGGAATTGACCTATATTATATATATTAACAATTCATTAGTGCCCCTATAGTATAGAATAAAGTATGTATGAATAGCTACTAAAATTATCAATCTGTATAAGAGATGATAAATCATAAAACGCTTTTTCTCGGAAACTATCCATTGGAATTGACATAAATTATATATGTTAACAATGCATTAGTGCCCCTATAATATAGAATAAAGTATGTATGAATAGCTACTAAAATTATCATCCTGTATAAGAGATGATAAATCAAAAAACGCTATTTTCTCGCAAACTAACGATTCGAATTGACCTAAATTATATATATATATATATTAACAAAGCATTAGTGCCCCTATAGTATAGAATAATGTATGTATGAATAGCTACTAAAATTATCATCCAGTATAAGAGATGATAAATCATAAAAACGCTATTTCCTCGGAAACTAACGATTGGAATTGACCTAAATTATATATACTAACCATGCATTAGTGCCCGTATAGTATAGAATAAAGTATGTATGAATAATGTTGAGTGATTCCGGGTTATGTGGCCGTGGTCCATAGTTGGTGTTGATACCAGACGTTTCGCCCTCAAGTGCGGAGGGCATCTTCAGTGGCGAGTGCTTCTAGGCGTGTTTCCTGGTCGGAAGATCTACTTAGAATGAGCGCTGTGGACGTAGAGGACGTTGTATTAGTGGTGGGTGCAGGGTGAGTGTGCGTGGCTCTTGCTGATTGTCTAATTGTCGTCTCCTTGTTGTCACTGGTGTTAATGCATTTATTTTCTAGTGTATGAAACCAGGCCTTAGACAGTTTGATACCTTCCTCTTTTCTGTTAATATTTCCCTTATGCTTGTATATTTCTATAGCCTCTCGGTATAATCTAGGGAAATAGTAGGAAGTTGTGGCTAAAACTTGTGTATCGTCGAATAGAATCTGGTGTCCATTCATAATGGCATGTTCTGCTACAGCTGATTTATCCATTTCTCCTTGTCCGCAGTTTCTTTTATGTTCTGATAAACGGGTGGCTATACTTCTTTTCGTGGTCCCTATATATGATTTACCACACGAACAAGGAAGTCGATATACGCCGCAAGTGGAGAGAGGTGGCCGAGGATCCTTAGCTGAGCGAAGGCAGTCTTCTATTTTTCTTGTTGGTCTGTAAACTGTTTTTATGTTGTATTTTCGTAGGAGTTTTCCGATACGATCTGTGACTCTTTGTACATATGGTAAGTAGGCTATGCTGGTTGAGGGTGTGTTATCCATTCTGACGTGCTGTCTTCGTGGATGTATGTTTTGTCTTATTTCCTTGGATGTGTAGCCATTTTTCTGGAAACAATTGAACAGATGGTGTTGTTCTTCTTTAAGGTGTTGACCAACAAGAAAAATAGAAGACTGCCTTCGCTCAGCTAAGGATCCTCGGCCACCTCTCTCCACTTGTGGCGTATATCGACTTCCTTGTTCGTGTGGTAAATCATATATAGGGACCACGAAAAGAAGTATATCCACCCGTTTATCAGAACATAAAAGAAACTGCAGACAAGGAGAAATGGATAAATCAGCTGTAGCAGAACATGCCTTATGAATGGACACCAGATTCTATTCGACGATACACAAGTTTTAGCCACAACTTCCTACTATTTCCCTAGATTATACCGAGAGGCTATAGAAATATACAAGCATAAGGGAAATATTAACAGAAAAGAGGAAGGTATCAAACTGTCTAAGGCCTGGTTTCATACACTAGAAAATAAATGCATTAACACCAGTGACAACAAGGAGACGACCATTAGCCAATCAGCAAGAGCCACGCCCACTCACCCTGCACCCACCACTAATACAACGTTATCTACGTCCACAGCGCTCATTCTAAGTAGATCTTCCGACCAGGAAACACGCCTAGAAGCACTCGCCACTGACGATGCTCTCCGCAGTTGAGGGCGAAACGTCTGGTATCAACACCAACTACGGACCACGGCCACATAACCCGGAATCACTCAACATTATGATTACCGGCCGTGAAAGCCTGCATTCAACTATGTATGAATAGCTACTAATATTATCATCCTGTATAAGAGATTATAAAATCATAAAAATGCTATATTATCCGAAACTAAGGATTGGAATTGACCTAAATTATACATATTAACAATGCATTAGTGCCCCTATAGTATAGAATACAGTATGTATGCATAGATACTAAAATTATCATCCTGTACAAGAGATGATAAAATCATAAAAACGCTATATTTTCCGAAACTAAGGATTGGAATTGACCTAAATTACATATATTATCAATGCATTAGTGCCCCTATAGTATAGAATACGAACTGTATGAATAGCTACTAAAATTATCATCCTGTATAAGAGATGATAAAATTATAAAAACGCTATATTTTCCGAAACTAAGGATTGGAAGTGACCTAAATTATATATATTAATAATGCATTAGTGCCCCTATAGTATAGAATACAGTATGTATGGATAGCTACTAAAATTATCATCCTGTATAAGAGATGATAAATGATAAAACGCAATTTTCTCGAAAACTATCGATTGGAATTGACCTAAATTATATATGTTAACAATGCATTAGTGCCCCTATAGTATAGAATAAAGTATGTATGAATAGCTACTAAAATTATCATCCTGTATAAGAGATGATAAATCATGAAAACGCTATTTTCTCGGAAACTAACAATTGGAATTGACCTGAATTATATATATTAACAATGCATTAGTGCCCCTATAGTATAGAATAAAGTATGTATGAATAGCTACTAAAAATATAATCCTGTATAAGAGATGATAAATCATAAAAACGCTATTTTCTCGGAAACTAACAATTGGAATTGACCTGAATTATATATATTAACAATGCATTAGTGCCCCTATAGTATAGAATAATAATAATAATAATAATAATAATAATAATAATAATAATAATAATAATAATAATAATAATATTTAATAATAATAATAATAATAATAATAATAATGATAGCTTTATTTTACCTGGCAGAGTTAAGGCCTTAAGGCCTTGTCTACCACTCAACCAGGTTTAAAAAAATACAAACAAAAAAATAGTCTTAAATCTAAATTACAATATATATATATATATATATATATATATATATAAACGATTACAAGTTATGAATACAATACAATTAATATTTATAATGTATTTTGATTTACTCTAATTTTATCGAATTAAATATATAATATGTACAATATATATAAAAAACAGGAAAATATTAATGACATAGTATAAAATTAAATAAATAGAGAAAAATTAATTATTAGACAACAGGTAACTGTTTAAGCGTGACTTAAAGGTACCAAGTGTGCGGCAAACCCTGATATCTTGAGGAAGGAGATTCCAGGAGCGGGCAGAGGCTACTGTGAAGGAAGTAGAATAGGAGGAAGTGCTATGAAGAGGAATTGTTAGCAGACTGCTATCTTGTGATCTAGTGTCAATATTGTGGTAAGAGGATAACTTCTCAAATCTAGACGCCAGGTAAGTAGGGATGTAGGAATACAGAAGCTTGAAAAGTAGTGAAAGAGAGTGCAATTTACGTCTGTCAGTAAGACGGAGCCGAAAGAGGTTATTAAAGTGTTCGGAAATATGGTCATAACGGCGGATATTGAAAATGAATCGAACGCAAGCATTATGAACACGCTGCAGTCTCTGCGACAAGTCATAGTTTAGATCATTATATATAATGTCACAATAATCGAAGTGTGGTAACACAAGATTCTGCACAAGGATTTGTTTTAACGAAACTGGGAGAAAATTCTTTAAACGTCTAAGATAATGTAAGATGGAGAAAGTCTGTAAGATGGAGAAAGTATGTATGAATAGCTACTAAAATTATCATTCTGAATAAGAGATGCTAAATCATACAAACGCTATATTCTCCGAAACTAACGATTGGAATTGACCTAAATTATATATATTAACAATGCATTAGTGCCCCTATAGCATAGAATAAAGTATGTATGAATAGCTACTAAAATTATCATCCTGTATAAGAGATGACAAATCATAAAAACGCTATTTTCTACAAAACTAACGGTTGGAATTGACCTAAATTATATATATTAACAATGCATTAGTGCCCGTAGGGTATACAATAAAGTATGCATGAATAGCTACAAAAATTATCTTCCTGTATGAGAGATGACAAATCATAAAAACGCTATTTTCTCGGAAACTATCCATGGGAATTGACCTAAATTATATATATTAACAATGCATTAGTGCCCCTATAGTATAGAATAAAGTATGTATGAATAGCTACTAAAATTATCAATCTGTATAAGAGATGATAAATCATGAAACGCTATTTTCTCGGAAACAATCCATGGGAATTGACCTAAATT
This sequence comes from Diploptera punctata, assembly GCA_030220185.1. Lineage (NCBI taxonomy): Eukaryota > Metazoa > Arthropoda > Insecta > Blattodea > Blaberidae > Diploptera > Diploptera punctata. The sequence continues at coordinate 9,944 of JASPKZ010008909.1, forward strand.
ATATATATTAACAATGCATTAGTGCCCCTATGGTATAGAATAAAGTATGTATGAATAGCTACTAAAATTATCAATCTGTATAAGAGATGATAAATCATCAAACGCTATTTTCTCGGAAACTAACGATTGGAATTGACCTAAATTATATATATATATATATATATATATATATATATATATATATTAACAATGCATTAATGCCCCTATAGTATAGAATAAAGTATGTATGAATAGCTACTAAAATTATCAGCCTGTATAAGAGATGATAAATCATAAAAACGCTCTTTCTCGGAAACTAACGATTGGAATTGACCTAAATTATATATATATATATATATATATATTAACAATGCATTAGTGCCCCTATGGTATAGAATAAAGTATGTATGAATAGCTACTAAAATTATCAAACTGTATAAGAGATGATAAATCATAAAAACGCTATTTTCTCGGAAACTAACGATTGGAATTGACCTAAATTATATATATATATATATATATATATATATTAACAATGCTTTAGTGCCCCTATAGTATAGAATAAAGTATGTATGAATAGCTACTAAAATTATCAGCCTGTATAAGAGATGATAAATCATAAAAACGCTCTTTCTCGGAAACTAACGATTGGAATTGACCTAAATTATATATATATATATATATATATATATATTAACAATGCTTTAGTGCCCCTATAGTATAGAATAAAGTATGTATGAATAGCTACTAAAATTAACAATCTGTATAAGAGATGATATATCATAAAACGCTATTTTCTCGGAAACTATCCATGGGAATTGACCTAAATTATATATATTAACAATGCATTAGTGCCCCTACAGTATAGAATAAAGTATGTATGAATAGCTACTAAAATTATCAGCCTGTATAAGAGATGATAAATCATAAAAACGCTCTTTCTCGGAAACTAACGATTGGAATTGACCTAAATTATATATATATATATATATATATATATATATATATATATTAACAATGCATTAATGCCCCTATAGTATAGAATAAAGTATGTATGAATAGCTACTAAAATTATCAGCCTGTATAAGAGATGATAAATCATAAAAACGCTCTTTCTCGGAAACTAACGATTGGAATTGACCTAAATTATATATATATATATATATATATATATATATATATATATTAACAATGCATTAATGCCCCTATAGTATAGAATAAAGTATGTATGAATAGCTACTAAAATTATCAGCCTGTATAAGAGATGATAAATCATAAAAACGCTCTTTCTCGGAAACTAACGATTGGAATTGACCTAAATTATATATATATATATATATATATATATATATATATATATTAACAATGCATTAATGCCCCTATAGTATAGAATAAAGTATGTATGAATAGCTACTAAAATTATCAGCCTGTATAAGAGATGATAAATCATAAAAAACGCTCTTTCTCGGAAACTAACGATTGGAATTGACCTAAATTATATATATATATATATATATATATATTAACAATGCTTTATGCCCCTATAGTAATAGAATCACGTATGTATGAAATATCTACTAAAATTAACAATCTGTATACGAGATGATATAAATAATAAAACGCTAGTTTCACTCGGAAACTATCCATGGGAATTGACCTAAACAATTATATATTTAACAATGCATTAGTGCCCCTACAGTATAGAATAAAGTATGTATGAATAGCTACTACAATTATCAGCCTGTATAGAGATGATAACTCATAAAAAACGCCTCTTTCTCGGAAACTAACGATTGGAATTGACTCTAACTTATATATATATATATATATATATATATATATCCTTATATTAACAATGCTTTTATATGCCCCTATCGTATATCACTCAAGTCTTTCTTCCTCTCTCCTCAAATTACCAATCTGTATAGAGAGATGATAGATCCATAAAACCGAAACGTATTTTCTGCGGAAACTATCCAGGGAAATTTGACCTCTAAATTATATATATTTAACAATGCATTAGTGCCCCTACAGTATAGAATAAAGTATGTATTAATCGCTACTAACTGAAAATTATCAGCCTGTATAAGAGATGATAAATCATAAAAACGTTATTTTTTCGGAAACTAACGATTGGAATTGAACTAAATTATATATATATTAACAATGCATTAGTGTCCCTATAGTATAGAATAAAGTATGTATGAATAGATAATAAATTATCATCCTGTATAATAGATGATAAATCATAAAAACGCTATTTCCTCGGAAACTAACGATTGGAATTGACAAAAATTATATATACTAACAATGCATTAGTGCCCGTATAGTATAGAATGAAGTATGTATGAATAGCTACTAAAATTATCAATCTGAATAAGAGATGATAAATCATAAAAACGCTATTTTCTCGGAAACTATCCATGGGAATTGACCAAAATTATATATATTAACAATGCATTAGTGTCCCTATAGTATAGAATAAAGTATGTATGAATAGCTACTAAAATTATCAATCTGTATAAGAGATGATAAATCATAAAACGCTATTTTCTCGGAAACTAGTGATTGGAATTGGCCTAAATTATATATATATTAACACTGCATTAATGCCCCTATAGTATAGAATAAAGTATGTATGAATAGCTACTAAAATTACCAGCCTGTATAAGAGATGATAAATCATAAAAACGCTATTTCCTCGGAAACTAACGATTGGAATTTACCTAAATTATATATACTAACAATGCATTAGTGCCCGTATAGTATAGAATAAAGTATGTATGAATAGCTACTAAAATTATCATCCTGTATAAGAGATGACAAAATAATAAAAAAGCTATATACTCCGAAACAAACGATTGGAATTTACCTAAATTATATATATTAACAATGCATTAGATCCCCTATAGTATAGCATAAATTATGTATGAATAGCTACTAAAATTATCATTCTGTATAAGAGGTGATAAAATCATAAAAACGCTATATTATCCGAAACTAAGGTTTGGAATTGACCTAAATTATATATATTATCAATGAATTAGTGCCCCTATAGTATAGAATACAGAATGTATGAATAGCTACTAAAATTATCATCCTGTGTAAGAGATGATAAAATCATAAAAACGCTATATTTTCCGGAACTAAGGATTGGAAGTGACCTAAATTATATATATTAACAATGCATTAGTGTCCCTATAGTATAGAATACAGTATGTATGGATAGCTACTAATATTATCATCTGTATAAGTGATGATAAATCATACAAACGCTACTTTCTCGGAAACTAACGATTGGAATTGACCTAAATTATATATATTAGCAATGCATTAGTGCCCCTATAGTATAAAATAAAGTATGTATGAATAGCTACTAAAATTATCATTCTGTATAAGGGATGATAAATAATATAAATGCTACTTTCTCGGAAACTAACGATTGGAATTGACCTAAATTATATATATTAACAATGCATTAGTGCCCCTATAGTTTAGAATAAAGTATGTATGAATAGCTACTAAAATTATCATCCTGTATAAGAGATGATAAATCATAAAAACGCTATTTTCTCGGAAACTAACGATTGGAATTGACCTAAATTATATACACTGCTCAAAAAATTAGGAGATATTGTAGAATAACCTATTAAGACTATCATATTTGATGAGAAAAATTATACGCTCAGACCGGGACTTGAACCCGTGACCCTTGGTTCTCTAGACCAAGTGCTCTACCAACTGAGCTACCTGAGCAAGTACCGATCTAAACGCAAATCTTTCTCTATATACATTGTAATTCCCATCCACCAAATGCTGTGAAGCCATGCTTCTATCGTGCAAATGGCGGCTCCTTTATTAAGAAGACATATTTGGGAATTATACATTACAGCCAGTACGGCTTTTTCCAAGTTTTTATTATTGATTTCGTACATGGGAATTACAATGTATATAGAGAAAGATTTGCGTTTAGATCGGTACTTGCTCAGGTAGATCAGTTGGTAGAGTACTTGGTCTAGAGAACCAAGGGTCCCGGGTTCAAGTCCCGGTCTGAGCGTATAATTTTTCTCTTCAAATATGATTTATCCATCATTGAGATGTACGAAATCAATAATAAAAACTTGGAAAAAGCCGTACTGGCTGTAATGTATAATTCCCAAATATGTCTTCTTAATAAAGGAGCCGCCATTTACAAGATAGAAGAATGGCTTCACAGCATTTGGTGGATGGGAATTACAATGTATATAGGGAAAGATTTGCGTTTAGATCGGTACTTGCTCAGGTAGTTCAGTTGGTAGAGCACTTGGTCTAGAGAACTAAGGGTCCCGGGTTCAAGTCCCGGTCTGAGCGTATAATTTTTCTCTTCAAATATGATTTATATCATTGAGATGTACGAAATCAATAATAAAAAAAAATATTAAGACTATGTTTTTTTGGAATAGTATTAGATGCAATCACTTTCTATTACTCCGAGATAATGTAAATAAGAGTTTTAAGTTGTTACGTAACTTCGGTACCACACCAGAGGGCAGTGTCTCTACTGTTGATGTGAAAGCGTAGTGTGGGGGTGAATGTTTTGTTGCTGTTTTTAATATCCAGTCCAGTTTTCAGTTAGTGAATGACTTGTCTTAGGGACAGTGATGCCTCGACAACGTGATTTACCGTAAACAATGGCTTGGAGGGTCATAGGAAGGATGGAAGCTGGACAAACACAACAAGAGGTGGCACAAGCCATTGGGGTGTCTCAAAGCGTGATTTCCAGACTTTGGAATAATTTGCAAAGAACATACTGTTCACAGAAGAGCCGGACAAGGTCGAACAAGGGCAACAGCAGCAAGGGATGACCGTTACCTCTTGTTAACAGCCCGTCGGAATAGACAGCAGAATGCAACTCAACTGCGAAATACACTTCAAACAGCAACAGGACGCAGGGTGTCAACTCAAACTGTCCCTAATCGACTGCACTGAAGTGGTCTCTATGCCCGTAGGCCCATGGTGTGTACCAGGTTAACTCCACAACACCGCAGACATCGCAGAAACTGGGCGGAGGAACATCGTGGGTGGAGGCATGCTGAATGGAGATCAGTTCTTTTTCCTGATGAGTCGCGATTCAACGTGGAATGTGGTAGTCGGCGTGTATTCATCTGGAGAGAAAAAGGTACACGAAACAATCCAGCTTTTGAACGTGAAAGATCCCCATATGATGGCGGTGGATTAATGGTGCGGGGAGGAGTCAGTAGTGGTGGACATACGGACCTCTACGTCATCCAAGGTGGTACTTTGACTGCGGTAAGGTATAGAGATGAGATTCTCCGACCTTTTGTCGTGTCTTATGCTGGTGCCATAGGTGATTCTTTTCTTTTTATGGATGATAATGCACGACGCCACAGAGACATGGTGGACGACATGCCGGAAGTGGAGGGTATCTAGCGTACGCAATGGCCAGCTTCCTCCCCGGACTTAAATCCAATTGAGCATATGTGGGATGCATTGCAGGCAGACCAGAACCTCCCACAACTGTTCCAGAGCTGCACATTGCTCTTATGGAAGAATGGCCACGTATCCCCCAAGAACTCATTGCTAACCTCATTGCATCAATGCCACACAGGTGTGAGGCAGTGCTGGCCGTTCGAGGAGACCATACACCATACTAAAGAAACATTTTCACCTATGTTAATGTTGCTTTGTTTGTTTGCAATATTCCTAATCAGGATCTCTTTAATATCTGGTGTGGTACAGAGGTTATGTAATGATTTCAAACTCTAATTTACATTCTTGTAGAAAAATAGAAAGTGATTGCATCTAATACTGTTTCAAAAAACATAGTCTTAATAGGTTATTCTACAATATCCCCTATTTTTTTGAGCAGTGTATATTAATAATGCATTAGTGCCCCTACAGTGTAGAATAAAGTATGTATGAATAGCTAATAAGATTATCATCCTGTATAAGAGATGATAAATCATAAAAACGCTATTTTCTCGGAAACTAACGATTGGAATTGACCTAAATTATATATATATATATAGGCCTATTAACAATGCATTAGTGCCCCTATAGTATAGAATAAAGTATGTATGAATAGTTACTAAATATATCATTCTGTATAAGAGATGATAAATCATAAAAACGCTATTTTCTCGGAAACTATCCATGGGTATTGACCTAAATTATATATATTAACAATGCATTAGTGCCCCTATAGTATAGAATAAAGTATGTATGAATAGCTACTAAAATTATCAGCCTGTATAAGAGATGATAAATCATAAAAACGCTATTTTCTCGGAAACTAACGATTGGAATTGACCTAAATTATATATATATATTAACAATGCATTAGTGCCCCTATAGTATAGAATAAAGTATGTATGAATAGCTACTAAAATTATCAGCCTGTATAAGAGATGATAAATCATAAAAACGCTATTTCCTCGGAAACTAAAGATTGGAAATTACCTAAATTATATATACTAACAATGCATTAGTGCCCGTATAGTATAGAATAAAGTATGTATGAACAGCTACTAAAATTATCATCCTGTATAAGAGATGACAAAATAATAAAAAAGCTATATACTCCGAAACAAACGATTGGAATTGACCTAAATTATATATATTAACAATGCATTAGATCCCCTATAGTATAGCATAAAGTATGTATGAATAGCTACTAAAATTATCATCCTGTATAAGAGATGATAAAATCATAAAAACGCTATATTATCCGAAACTAAGGATTGGAATTGACCTAAATTATATTTATTAACAATGCATTAATGCCCCTATAGTATAGAATAAATATGTATGAATAGCAACTAAAATTATCATCCTGTACAAGAGATGATAAAATCATAAAAACGCTATATTTTCCGAAACTAACGATTGGAATTGACCAAAATTATATATATTATCAATGCTTTAGTGCCCCTATAGTATAGAATACGGAATGTATGAATAGCTACTAAAATTATCATCCTGTGTAAGAGATGATAAAATCATAAAAACGCTATATTTTCCGAAACTAAGGATTGGATGTGACCTAAATTATATATATTAACAATGCATTAGTGCCCCTATAGTATAGAATACAGTATGTATGGATAGCTACTAATATTATCAGCCTGTATAAGAGGTGATAAATCATAAAAACGCTATTTTCTCGGAAAATAACGATTGGAATTGACCTAAATTATATATATATATATATATTAACAATGCATTAGTGCCCCTATAGTATAGAATAAAGTATGTATGAATAGCTACTAAAATTATCATTCTGTATAAGAGATGACAAAATAATAAAAAAGCTATATACTCAGAAACAAACGATTGGAATTGACCTAAATTATATATATTAACAATGTATTAGATCCCCTATAGTATAGCATAAAGTATGTATGAATAGCTACTAAAATTATCATTCTGTATAATAGGTGATAAAATCATAAAAACGCTATATTATCCGAAACTAACGATTGGAATTGACCTAAATTATATATATCAACAATGCATTAGTGCCCCTATAGTATAGAATACGGAATGTATGAATAGCTACTAAAATTATCATCCTGTACAAGACATGATAAAATCATAAAAACGCTATATTTTCCGAAACTAAGGTTTGGAATTGACCTAAATTATATATATTATCAATGCATTAGTGCCCCTATAGTATAGAATACGGAATGTATGAATAGCTACTAAAATTATCATCCTGTGGTAAGGAGATGATTAAAAATCATAAAAAACGCTATATTTTCCGGAAACTAAGGATGGGAAGTGACCTAAATTCTATATATTAACAATGCATTAGTGTCCCTATAGTATAGAAATACATTAGTGTATGGATAGCTACTAAAATTATCCTGTATAAGGGATGATAAATAATATACAACGCTACTTTCTCGGAAAACAAACGATTGGAAGTGACCTAAATTATTATATATTAACAATGCATTAGTGTCCCTATAGTATCGAAATACAGTATGTATGGATAGCTACTAAAAATTAGCCTGTATAAGGGATGATAAATAATATAAAACGCTACTTTCTCGGAAACTAACGATTGGAATTGACCTAAATTATATTATATTAACAATGCATTAGTTGACCCTATAGTTTAGAAAAAAGTATGTATGGCATAGCTACTAACAGTACCATCCTGTATAAGAGATGATAAATAATAAAAAACGCTATTTTCTCGGAAACTAACGAGCGGAATTGACCTAAATTACATATATTAACAATGCATTAGTGCCCCCTTAGTTTAGAATAAAGTATGTATGAATAGCTACTAAAATTATCATCCTGTATAAGAGATGATAAATCATAAAAAACGCTACTTTCTCGGAAACTAAGCGATTGGAATTGACCTAAATTATATATATTAACAATACATTAGTGCCCCTATAGTATAAAATAAAGTATGTATGAATAGCTACTAAAATTATCCTGTATAAGGGATGATAAATAATATAACCGCTACTTTCTCGGAAACTAACGATTGGAATTGACCTAAATTACATATATTAAAAATGCATTAGTGCCCCTATAGTTATAAAATAAAGTATGTATGAATAGCTACTAAAATTATCCTGTATAAGGGATGATAAATAATATAAACGCTACTTTCTCGGAAACTAACGATTGGAATTGACCTAAATTATATATATTAACAATACATTAGTGCCCCTATAGTAAAAAATAAAGTATGTATGAATAGCTACTAAATTATCCTGTATAAGGGATGATAAATAATATAAACGCTACTTTCTCGGAAACTAACGATTGGAATTGACCTAAATTACATGTATTAACAATGCATTAGTGCCCCTATAGTATAAAATAAAGTATGTATGAATAGCTACTAAAATTATCCTGTATAAGGGATGATAAATAATATAAACGCTACTTTCTCGGAAACTAACGATTGGAATTGACCTAAATTATATATATTAACAATACATTAGTGCCCCTATAGTATAAAATAAAGTATGTATGAATAGCTACTAAAATTATCCTGTATAAGGGATGATAAATAATATAAACGCTACTTTCTCGGAAACTAACGATTGGAATTGACCTAAATTACATATATTAACAATGCATTAGTGCCCCTATAGTTTAGAATAAAGTATGTATGAATAGCTACTAAAATTATCATCCTGTATAAGAGATGATAAATCATAAAAACGCTATTTTCTCGGAAACTAACGATCGGAATTGACCTAAATTACATATATTAACAATGCATTAGTGCCCCTATAGTTTAGAATAAAGTATGTATGAATAGCTACTAAAATTATCATCCTGTATAAGAGATGATAAATCATAAAAACGCTACTTTCTCGGAAACTAACGATTGGAATTGACCTAAATTATATATATTAACAATACATTAGATCCCCTATAGTATAAAATAAAGTATGTATGAATAGCTACTAAAATTATCCTGTATAAGGGATGATAAATAATATAAACGCTACTTTCTCGGAAACTAACGATTGGAATTGACCTAAATTACATATATTAACAATGCATTAGTGCCCCTATAGTTTAGAATAAAGTATGTATGAATAGCTACTAAAATTATCATCCTGTATAAGAGATGATAAATCATAAAAACGCTATTTTCTCGGAAACTAACGATCGGAATTGACCTAAATTACATATATTAACAATGCATTAGTGCCCCTATAGTTTAGAATAAAGTATGTATGAATAGCTACTAAAATTATCATCCTGTATAAGAGATGATAAATCATAAAAACGCTACTTTCTCGGAAACTAACGATTGGAATTGACCTAAATTACATATATTAACAATGCATTAGTGCCCCTATAGTATAAAATAAAGTATGTATGAATAGCTACTAAAATTATCCTGTATAAGGGATGATAAATAATAATAACGCTACTTTCTCGGAAACTAACGATTGGAATTGACCTAAATTACATATATTAACAATGCATTAGTGCCCCTATAGTATAAAATAAAGTATGTATGAATAGCTACTAAAATTATCCTGTATAAGGGATGATAAATAATATAAACGCTACTTTCTCGGAAACTAACGATTGGAATTGACCTAAATTATATATATTAACAATACATTAGTGCCCCTATAGTATAAAATAAAGTATGTATGAATAGCTACTAAAAATTATCCTGTATAAGGGATGATAAATAATATAAACGCTACTTTCTCGGAAACTAACGATTGGAATTGACCTAAATTACATATATTAACAATGCATTAGTGCCCCTATAGTATAAAATAAAGTATGTATGAATAGCTACTAAAATTATCCTGTATAAGGATGATGATAAATAATATAAACGCTACTTTCTCGGAAACTAACGATTGGAATTGACCTAAATTATATATATTAACAATACATTAGTGCCCCTATAGTATAAAATAAAGTATGTATGAATAGCTACTAAAATTATCCTGTATAAGGGATGATAAATAATATAAACGCTACTTTCTCGGAAACTAACGATTGGAATTGACCTAAATTACATATATTAACAATGCATTAGTGCCCCTATAGTATAAAATAAAGTATGTATGAATAGCTACTAAAATTATCCTGTATAAGGGATGATAAATAATATAAACGCTACTTTCTCGGAAACTAACGATTGGAATTGACCTAAATTATATATATTAACAATACATTAGTGCCCCTATAGTATAAAATAAAGTATGTATGAATAGCTACTAAAATTATCCTGTATAAGGGATGATAAATAATATAAACGCTACTTTCTCGGAAACTAACGATTGGAATTGACCTAAATTACATATATTAACAATGCATTAGTGCCCCTATAGTATAAAATAAAGTATGTATGAATAGCTACTAAAATTATCCTGTATAAGGGATGATAAATAATATAAACGCTACTTTCTCGGAAACTAACGATTGGAATTGACCTAAATTATATATATTAAACAATACATTAGTGCCCCTATAGTATAAAATAAAGTATGTATGAATAGCTACTAAAATTATCCTGTATAAGGGATGATAAATAATATAAACGCTACTTTCTCGGAAACTAACGATTGGAATTGACCTAAATTACATATATTAACAATGCATTAGTGCCCCTATAGTATAAAATAAAGTATGTATGAATAGCTACTAAAATTATCCTGTATAAGGGATGATAAATAATATAAACGCTACTTTCTCGGAAACTAACGATTGGAATTGACCTAAATTATATATATTAACAATACATTAGTGCCCCTATAGTATAAAATAAAGTATGTATGAATAGCTACTAAAATTATCCTGTATAAGGGATGATAAATAATATAAACGCTACTTTCTCGGAAACTAACGATTGGAATTGACCTAAATTACATATATTAACAATGCATTAGTGCCCCTATAGTATAAAATAAAGTATGTATGAATAGCTACTAAAATTATCCTGTATAAGGGATGATAAATAATATAAACGCTACTTTCTCGGAAACTAACGATTGGAATTGACCTAAATTATATATATTAACAATACATTAGTGCCCCTATAGTATAAAATAAAGTATGTATGAATAGCTACTAAAATTATCCTGTATAAGGGATGATAAATAATATAAACGCTACTTTCTCGGAAACTAACGATTGGAATTGACCTAAATTACATATATTAACAATGCATTAGTGCCCCTATAGTATAAAATAAAGTATGTATGAATAGCTACTAAAATTATCCTGTATAAGGGATGATAAATAATATAAACGCTACTTTCTCGGAAACTAACGATTGGAATTGACCTAAATTATATATATTAAACAATACATTAGTGCCCCTATAGTATAAAATAAAGTATGTATGAATAGCTACTAAAATTATCCTGTATAAGGGATGATAAATAATATAAACGCTACTTTCTCGGAAACTAACGATTGGAATTGACCTAAATTACATATATTAACAATGCATTAGTGCCCCTATAGTATAAAATAAAGTATGTATGAATAGCTACTAAAATTATCCTGTATAAGGGATGATAAATAATATAAACGCTACTTTCTCGGAAACTAACGATTGGAATTGACCTAAATTACATATATTAACAATGCATTAGTGCCCCTATAGTTTAGAATAAAGTATGTATGAATAGCTACTAAAATTATCATCCTGTATAAGAGATGATAAATCATAAAAACGCTATTTTCTCGGAAACTAACGATCGGAATTGACCTAAATTATATATATTAACAATACATTAGTGCCCCTATAGTATAAAATAAAGTATGTATGAATAGCTACTAAAATTATCCTGTATAAGGGATGATAAATAATATAAACGCTACTTTCTCGGAAACTAACGATTGGAATTGACCTAAATTACATATATTAACAATGCATTAGTGCCCCTATAGTTTAGAATAAAGTATGTATGAATAGCTACTAAAATTATCATCCTGTATAAGAGATGATAAATCATAAAAACGCTATTTTCTCGGAAACTAACGATTGGAATTGACCTAAATTATATACACTGCTCAAAAAATTAGGAGATATTGTAGAATAACCTATTAAGACTATCATATTTGAAGAGAAAAATTATACGCTCAGACCGGGAATTGAACCCGTGATCCTTGGTTCTCTAGACCAAGTGCTCTACCAACTGAGCTACCTGAGCAAGTACCGATCTAAACGCAAATCTTTCTCTATATACATTGTAATTCCCATCCACCAAATGCTGTGAAGCCATGCTTCTATCGTGCAAATGGCGGCTCCTTTATTAAGAAGACATATTTGGGAATTATACATTACAGCCAGTACGGCTTTTTCCAAGTTTTTATTATTGATTTCGTACATGGGAATTACAATGTATATAGAGAAAGACTTGCGTTTAGATCGGTACTTGCTCAGGTAGATCAGTTGGTAGAGCACTTGGTCTAGAGAACCAAGGGTCCCGGGTTCAAGTCCCGGTCTGAGCGTATAATTTTTCTCTTCAAATATGATTTATCCATCATTGAGATGTACGAAATCAATAATAAAAACTTGGAAAAAGCCGTACTGGCTGTAATGTATAATTCCCAAATATGTCTTCTTAATAAAGGAGCCGCCATTTACAAGATAGAAGCATGGCTTCACAGCATTTGGTGGATGGGAATTACAATGTATATAGGGAAAGATTTGCGTTTAGATCGGTACTTGCTCAGGTAGCTCAGTTGGTTAGAGCAACTTGGTCTAGAGAACTAAGGGTCCCGGGTTCAAGTCCCGGTCTGAGCGTATAATTTTTCTCTTCAAATATGATTTATATCATTGAGATGTACGAAATCAATAATAAAAAAATATTAAGACTATGTTTTTTTGGAATAGTATCAGATGCAATCACTTTCTATTACTCCAAGATAATGTAAATAAGAGTTTTAAGTTGTACGTAACTTCGGTACCACACCAGAGGGCAGTGTCTCTACTGTTGATGTGAAAGCGTAGTGTGGGGGTGAATGTTTTGTTGCTGTTTTTAATATCCAGTCCAGTTTTCAGTTAGTGAATGACTTGTCTTAGGGACAGTGATGCCTCGACAACGTGATTTACCGTAAACAATGGCTTGGAGGGTCATAGGAAGGATGGAAGCTGGACAAACACAACAAGAGGTGGCACAAGCCATTGGGGTGTCTCAAAGCGTGATTTCCAGACTTTGGAATAATTTGCAAAGAACATACTGTTCACAGAAGAGCCGGACAAGGTCGAACAAGGGCAACAGCAGCAAGGGATGACCGTTACCTCTTGTTAACAGCCCGTCGGAATAGACAGCAGAATGCAACTCAACTGCGAAATACACATCAAACAGCAACAGGACGCAGGGTGTCAACTCAAACTGTCCCTAATCGACTTCACTGAAGTGGTCTCTATGCCCGTAGGCCCATGGTGTGTACCAGGTTAACTCCACAACACCGCAGACATCGCAGAAACTGGGCGGAAGAACATCGTGGGTGGAGGCATGCTGAATGGAGATCAGTTCTTTTTTCTGATGAGTCGCGATTCAACGTGGAATGTGGTAGTCGGCGTGTATTCATCTGGAGAGAAAAAGGTACACGAAACAATCCAGCTTTTGAACGTGAAAGATCCCCATATGATGGCGGTGGATTAATGGTGCGGGGAGGAGTCAGTAGTGGTGGACATGCGGACCTCTACGTCATCCAAGGTGGTACTTTGACTGCGGTAAGGTATAGAGATGAGATTCTCCGACCTTTTGTCGTGTCTTATGCTGGTGTCATAGGTGATTCTTTTCTTTTTATGGATGATAATGCACGACGCCACAGAGACTTAAGTCCAATTGAGCATATGTGGGATGCATTGCAGGCAGACCAGAACCTCCCACAACTGTTCCAGAGCTGCACATTGCTCTTATGGAAGAATGGCCACGTATCCCCCAAGAACTCATTGCTAACCTCATTGCATCAATGCCACACAGGTGTGAGGCAGTGCTGGCCGTTCGAGGAGACCATACACCATACTAAAGAAACATTTTCACCTATGTTAATGTTGCTTTGTTTGTTTGCAATATTCCTAATCAGGATCTCTTTGATAGCTGGTGTGGTACAGAGGTTACGTAATGACTTCAAACTCTTATTTACATTCTTGTGGAAAAATAGAAAGTGATTGCATCTAATACTGTTTCTAAAAACATAGTCTTAATAGGTTATTCTACAATATCCCCTATTTTTTTTAGCAGTGTATATTAATAATGCATTAGTGCCCCTACAGTGTAGAATAAAGTATGTATGAATAGCTAGTAAAATTATCAACCTGTATAACAGATGATAAATCATAAAAACGCTATTTTCTCGGAAACTAACAATTGGAATTGACCTAAATTATATATATTAACAATTCATTAGTGCCCTTATATTATAGGATAAAGTATTTATGAATAACTACTAAAATTATCAATCTGTATAAGAGATGATAAATCATAAAACGCTATTTTCTCGGAAACTAACGATTCAAATTGACCTAAATTATATATATATTAACAATGCATTAGTGCCCCTATAATATAGAATAAAGTATGTATGAATAGCTACTAAAATTATCAGCCTGTATAAGAGATGATAAATCATAAAAACGCTATTTCCTCGGAAACTAACGATTGGAATTGACCTAAATTATATATATATTAACAATGCATTAGTGCCCCTATAGTATAGAATAAAGTATGTATGAATAGCTACTAAAATTATCATCCTGTATAAGTGATGACAAAATAATAAAAAAGCTATATACTCCGAAACAAACGATTGGAAATGACCTAAATTATATATATTAACAATGCGTTAGATCCCCTATAGTATAGCATAAAGTATATATGAATAGCTACTAAAATTATCATCCTGTATAAGAGATGATAAAATCATAAAAACGCTATATTATCCGACACTAAGCATTGGAATTGACCTGTAATATATATATTAACTATGCATTAATGCCCCTATAGTATAGAATAAATATGTATGAATAGCTACTAAAATTATCATCCTGTACAAGAGATGATAAAATCATAAAAAAGCTATATTTTCCGAAACTAACGATTGGAATTGACCTAAATGATATATATTATCAATGCATTAGTGCCCCTATAGTATAGAATACGGAATGTGTGAATAGCTACTAAAATTATCATCCTGTGTAAGAGATGATAAAATCATAAAAACGATGTATTTTCCGAAACTAAGGATTGGAAGTGACCTAAATTATATATATTAACAATGCATTAGTGCCCCTATAATATAGAATAAAGTATGTATGAATAGCTACTAAAATTATCAGCCTGTATAAGAGATGATAAATCATAAAAAGGCTATTTCCTCGGAAACTAACGATTGGAATTGACCTAAATTATATATACTAACAATGCATTAGTGCCCGTATAGTATAGAATAAAGTATGTATGAATAGCTACTAAAATTATCATCCTGTATAAGAGATGACAAAATAAAAAAAAAGCTATATACTCCGAAACAAACGATTGGAATTGACCTAAATTATATATATATATATATTAACAATGCATTAGATCCCTTATAGTATAGCATAAAGTATGTATGAATAGCTACTAAAATTATCATTCTGTATAAGAGGTGATAAAATCACAAAAACGCTATATTATCCGAAACTAAGGATTGGAATTGACCTAAATTATATATATTATCAATGCATTATTGCCCCTATAGTATAGAATACGGAATGTATGAATAGCTACTAAAATTATCATCCTGTGTAAGAGATGATAAAATCATAAAAACGCTATATTTTCCGAAACTAAGGATTGGAAGTGACCTAAATTATATATATTAACAATGCATTAGTGCCCCTGTAGAATAGAATACAGTATGTATGGATAGCTACTAATATTGTCATCTGTATATGTGATGATAAATCATATAAACGCTACTTTCTCCGAAACTAACGAATGGAATTGACCTAAATTATATATATATATATATATATATATATATATATTAACAATGCATTAGTGCCCCTATAGTATAAAATAAAGTATGTATGAATAGCTACTAAAATTATCATCCTGTATAAGGGATGATAAATAATATAAACGCTACTTTCTCGGAAACTAACGATTGGAATTGACCTAAATTACATATATTAACAATGCATTAGTACCCCTATAGTATAGAATAAAGTATGTATGAATAGCTACTAAAATTATCATCCTGTATAAGAGATGATAAATCATAAAATCGCTATTTTCTCGGAAACTAACGATTGGAATTGACCTAAATTATATACACTGCTCAAAAAATTAGGAGATATTGTAGAATAACCTATTAAGACTATGTTTTTTTGGAATAGTATTAGATGCAATCACTTTCTATTACTCCGAGATAATGTAAATAAGAGTTTTAAGTTGTTACGTAACTTCGGTACCACACCAGAGGGCAGTGTCTGTACTGTTGATGTGAAAGCGTAGTGTGGGGGTGAATGTTTTGTTGCTGTTTTTAAATCCAGTCCAGTTTTCAGTTAGTGAATGACTTGTCTTAGGGACAGTGATGCCTCGACAACGTGATTTACCGTAACCAATGGCTTGGTAGTCCATAGGAAGGATGGAAGCTGGTCAAACACAACAAGAGGTGGCACAAGCCATTGGGGTGTCTCAAAGCGTGATTTCCTGACTTTGGAATAATTTTCAAAGAACATACTGTTCACAGAAGAGCCGGACAAGGTCGAACAAGGGCAACAGCAGCAAGGGATGACCGTTACCTCTTGTTAACAGCCCGTCGGAATAGACAGCAGAATGCAACCTAACTGCGAAATACACTTCAAACAGCAACAGGATGCAAGGTGTCAACTCAAACTGTCCCTAATCGACTGCATTGAAGTGGTCTCTATGCCCGTAGGCCCATGGTGTGTACCAGGTTAACTCCACAACACCGCAGACATCGCAGAAACTGGGCGGAGGAACATCGTGGGTGGAGGCATGCTGAATGGAGATCAGTTCTTTTTTCTGATGAGTCGCGATTCAACGTGGAATGTGGTAGTCTGCGTGTATTCATCTGGAGAGAAAAAGGTACACGAAACAATCCAGCTTTTGTACGTTAAAGATCCCCATATGGTGGCGATGGATTGATGGTGCGGGGAGGAGTCAGTAGTGGTGGACATACGGACCTCTACGTCATCCAAGGTGGTACTTTGACTGCGGTAAGGTATAGAGATGAGATTCTCCGACCTTTTGTCGTGTCTTATGCTGGTGCCATAGGTGATTCTTTTCTTTTTATGGATGATAATGCACGACGCCACAGAGACATGGTGGACGACATGCTGGAAGTGGAGGGTATCGAGCGTATGCAATGGCCAGCTTCCTCCCCGGACTTAAATCCAATTGAGCATATGTGGGATGCATTGCAGGCAGACCAGAACCTCCCACAACTGTTCCAGAGCTGCACATTCCTCTTATGGAAGAATGTCCACGTATCCCCCAAGAACTCATTGCTAACATCACTGCATCAATGCCACACAGGTGTGAGGCAGTGCTGGCCGTTCGAGGAGACCATACACCATACTAAAGAAACATTTTCACCTATGTTAATGTTGCTTTGTTTGTTTGCAATATTCCTAATCAGGATCTCTTTGATATCTGGTGTGGTACAGAGGTTATGTAATGACTTCAATCTCTTATTTACATTCTTGTGGAATAATAGAAAGTGATTGCATGCAATACTGTTCCTAAAAACATAGTCTTAATAGGTTATTCTACAATATCCCCTATTTTTTTTGTGCAGTGTATATTAACAATGCATTAGTGCCCCTACAGTGTAGAATAAAGTATGTATGAATAGCTAGTAAAATTATCAACCTGTATAACAGATGATAAATCATAAAAACGCTATTTTCTCGGAAACTAACAATTGGAATTGACCAAAATTTTATATATTAACAATGCATTAGTGCCCCTATAGAATAGAGTAAAGTATGTATGAATAGCTACTAAAATTATCAATCTGTATAAGAGATGATAAATCATAAAAACGCTATTTTCTCGGAAACTAACGATTGGAATTGACCTAAATTATATATATATATATATATATTAACAATGCATTAGTGCCCCTATAGTATAGAATAAAGTATGTATGAATAGCTACTAAAATTATCAACCTGTATGAGAAATGATAAATCATAAAAACGCTTTTTTCTCGGAAACTAACGTTTGGAATTGACCTAAATTATATATATATATATATTAACAATGCATTAGTGCCCCTATAGTATAGAATAAAGTATGTATGAATAGCTACTAAAATTATCATCCTGTACAAGAGATGATAGATCATAAAAACACTAATTTCTCTGAAAATAACGATTGGAATTGACCTAAATTATATATATATATATATATATATATATATTAACAATGCATTAGTGCCCCTATAGTATAGAATAAATGTTGTATGAATACTACTAAGATTATCATCCTGTATAAGAGATGATAAATCATAAAAACGCTATTTTCTCGGAAACTAACGATTGGAATTGACCTAAATCATATATATTAACAATGCATTAGTGCCCCTATAGTGTAGAATAGAGTATGTATGAATAGCTACTAAAATTATCATCCTGTATAAGAGATGATAAATAATAAAAACGCTATTTTCTCGGAAACTAACGATTGGAATTGACCTAAATCATATATATTAACAATGCATTAGTGCCCCTATAACAGCGGTAATCATTGCGCGGTCCGCATGCTGTTCTTGGAATAATTTTACCTTCATTACATGACATTTAACTTTTAAATTGTAAGTATAAAATAATATCTTTATTGAAATTTTACAAAACTTTGGATATCCCTGTGTCATTCCGAGTAGTACAGTACCGCACGTGTTCAACAATGCAATGCAATGTCCTGGCTAGTGTTATTGGTTTTGAATATGTGTACGTTTGTTTTTAATACCGTTTAAACTTCTACATTGTCGTCCGAATCTTTCACAATGAAATATTATACGATTTAGTTTTACTGTATTCGGAAGAGGAAGAAGAAGATGATTTAGTTTCTGTGAACAAGCGACTGGATACTGTGTGTTACCTAATCAGTTGAAGTGAAGTGAAGTGAATTTCTGTGTTTAATAATGGCTGGTGTCTTTCGAAAGGGAAAAATAGAAAACTCTAAGATGAAGGAAGAGTTTTTCAAGATACTTGGGAGCATGAATTTTTCTTCATACCTGCTAAAAAGGAAGGCAGTGCAATGTGTTTATTATGTCGAGACGTAGTTCAAGGTTATAAACGATTTAATCTTAATAGGCATTATAAAGCGGTGCATTCAAATTTTGAGTGCAAATATCCTAAAGATTCTAAATTGAGAGCAGAAAAACTAAAAACATTTAAAATATCAATATAAAATGATGTTGGATACCGTAAGTGAAAATAAATTGATAATAAAAGCATCATATGAAGTAGCAGAAATTTTAGCACGCAAAATGAAACCGTTTGCCGATGCAGAGATTTTTAAGGAGTGTTTTCTAGTCGTTTATGACACATTATTTTCTAAATTCCCAAATACAAAACAGATTAAAAGTGGCATACAAAAGTTACAACTTTCCGTATCTACTTGTGTTAGGAGAGTTGACGAAATGTCTGTAGACATGCTCCTTTGTACTCTCGATGAAATTCGTGAATGTGACTATTGCAGCCTCGCTCTGGATTCATCCACAGATATTAGTTCCACCTCTCAGTTGCTTTTATTTGTTAAATATCGTAATAAAATAGGGATTATAAAGGAAGAATTTTTAACTGTAATACCTATGACAGGTCAGACACGGGGAATAGATTTTTTTAAGCAGTTAATTTCATTAGATCACGTGGACTAAATCATAGGCAATTCATAGAATTTCTCAAAGAGCTTAATTCACAGTATTATGATGTTATTTATCACAGTGAGGTCAGGTGGCTGAGTAAAGGAAGAGTTTTGGAACGATTTTTTAATCTTCGCCATGAAATATGTGGCAAGTCATTCGCTCAGCCTCTTATTTCAGATAAATAAGTACTTTCATCAAGGGTGAATAATTTATGAACCCGTAATTATTATCAGAAGTAGGGCATATTTATATTCAAATGAATTGTAATTAAAATAGGAAATACAATAGTAACAAAATTAAAATGACATAACCTACCACAAAATAATTTAATAAGCAATAAATAAAACACAAGTATCAAGCAATTAGCGCCAGTCATAGACCTGGACCCTTGATATTGTAGCGAACGAAATTAGTAAACATCTTACAATGGAACCGTAAGCCCTTATACAATGGGGAAAAGTCTGCAGTTTCTTTGTTAAGAGAACTTACAAGACTGCACTATTATTAACTTGTTATAACAATGCTAAGCCCAAAAACCTCTTACAAAAGGCTGAGAAGTCACAAACAAGCAATTGGATTTTCCTAGGTAACTTGTGGAAAGAGTTATCCCCAAGCCAATTTTAACTGGTACATGTAGCTAACAGCGGGTGACTTCTTTGGCGGCGTAAAGTAGATGCCAACAAAGATAGCCGCGCTCTTAAAGAAAACTCCAATTGGTCAACCCTGAAAATTTTATATTATGAGGCAACTAATTTAAAGGGGGGACGAGGCCACAAACGTCTAAGTTTAACACTCCCGATAACGCCCTTAAGATATGATTTACCAATCAAAATTAGTCTAATATATAAACTGTTTGTGAGACGCTAAGACTTTTGGTGGAAGGGACATATACCGGCCCACTCAGAAATAATACATATTTTTACTTAACGAAAATTAGTGTTAGTTCGGTAGTCAGTTGGGTGGTCAGTAGCGACTAGCGAGTGTGCCAGTGCAGGGAACATCGCATTATTAGGCAAAAATTAAGTTACTAACGTGAGTACCAGTAGAGAAGGCACATCGCTTTGTTGAGTGTTATAAACATTATTAGTTCTGATTCACCAACAGCCTTCTCGTCAAATCGTCGTCTAATACGACAAATGTAAACAACAAGTGACAATAAAAGTGCATCGATCAATTACAAGACAGCACACTGGGCCTACTGTTTTTCCCCAAGTGAAGATCCTTTCTTACGGATTCCCGAGAGTTAAGTCCATTGGTCTACCGAAACCTGAACCCAACTAGTCCGGGGCACAATTGTCCTTGAACCCATATCCCTGGACATAATTAAACATACCCCGACTACCAGTCCTTGTTCAAATAAAACTCTTTTTAAGTGAACGAGATAAAGAATACCCTGAACTAGACTCTTTTTCATGGTGGTTAAAAGTTGGCTTCCTGGCTGACGTAACAGGAATACTGAATGATGTCCAAATTAAAATGCAAGGTACAAATAAACTTATTACTCAGCTCACAAGTGCAATTTTTTCTTTAGAAGAAAATTTAAAAATGTATACAGAAGAACTTAGTAATAATGATTTTACTAGTTTCCCATGTTTCCAACATCTTATTGAAGAATATTCAGAGGAAGAAATAAACTTGCAACCCTTCATAGAATTGCTCACTGTACTACACCGTGATTTCAGGACGAGATTTGATGATTTTAGAAAGTTTCGAAACCCATTTCGATTAGTTGAAAATCCCTGGTCAATAACGACAACAGATGTAACTGGGTTGTCAATTTTTGGTCCTGAGATTAGAAATCTAAAAAATTAACTTATTGATCTCCAGCAGGATTTAGAACTGGAAGGTATTTTTCAAGAGAAACGAAAAACGAATTCAATTTTAGAGTTTTGGAATACAGTTCCAGAAAAACAGTTCGAAAACTTGGTGTCGTGTGCATATAAAATTCTGTGTCTTTTTGGATCAACGTATGTTTGTGAAATGACTTTCAGTAAGATAAAGTTCATCAAGGGTAAACATAGATCTCGTCTCACCAATGTGAACTTGGAAAACCTGCTGCGGATATGTCTGGCAAATCAACCAGCTCGTATTGACAAAATTGTGCAGGAGAGTAGCAGAGTTCGACCATCAACTTCACACCAGTAATCTACACAACTGTAAGTTGCCTTAAAATTATGTACAGTACTGTAATGATAAAAATTATAATAATAATAATAGTAATAATAATAATAAGAATAATAATAATGAACAGTTAATTATTAACAAAAATTAAATGACTAATCAGTAATTGCGTTTTGTCCATATATGTAAATAAAAAAAAAAAGCTGCTTGTTACCAAGACTGAGAACTGTGAAAATTAGTGCGGCTCTCGAACAGATATGGTTCCTTATATTTGGTTTTCTTTTAATTGCTCTAGATAGTATTTTTGCAGTTTTTTTGAATTACGAAAATTGACATTTTTGGAAAAACTCAATTTTGAAACTTTGGATTTAGACCGGATTTTTTGCACTATAAATCCCGGATACACCTTCTACATAGCTCTTATGTAGTTTTTGAAATTTCGAAAATTTTGAAATTTTTTGGAAAAGCACAAAGACTTGTCTTGGAAAACTAAATTTTGAAATGTTGGATTTAAACCGGATTTTTTGCATTATAAATCTTGGATACACACTGTGGTTAGTATTTTTGCAGTTTTTGAAATTTCGAAAATTTTGACATTTTTTGGAAAATCACAAACATAATGGTCTTGAGAAACTCAATTTTGAAATTTTGAATTTAGACCGGATTTTTTGCATTATAAATCTCGGATACACCCGCTAGATAGTATTTTTGCAGTTTTGAAATTTCGAAAATTTTGACATTTTTTGGAAAAACACGAAGACTATAGTGCTGGAAAACTCAATTTTGAAATTTTGGATTTAAACATAATTTTTTGCATTATAAATCCCGGATACACCCGCTAGATAATATTTTTACAGTTTTTTCAAATTTCGAAAATGTTGAAATTTTTTTGGAAAAAAACAAACTCTATAGTCTTGGAAAACTCAATTTTGAAATTTTGGATTTAGACGGGATTTTTTGCATTATAAATCCCGGGTACACCCTCTAGATCGTATATTTGTAGTTGTTGAAATTCCTAAAATTTTGAAAATTTTTGGAAAAACAGACCATAGTCTTGGAAAACTCAATTTTGAAATTTTCGATTTAGACCGGATTTTTTGCATTATAAATCCCGGACACACTCTCGAGATAGCATTTTTGCAGGTTTTTAACTTTCGAAAATTTTTACTTTTTTAGAAAAACACAAGGTAAACTGAATTTTGAAATATTGGATTTAGACCGGATTTTTTGCATTATAAATCCCAGAAACAGCCTCTAGATAGTATTTTTGCAGTTTTTGAAGTTTCTGAAATTCTGATTTTTTTTGGAAAAACAGACTACAGTCTTGGAAAACTCAATTTTGAAATTTGGATTTAGACCCGATTTTTTTCATTATAAATCCCGAATACATCCTCTAGTTATATTTTCGCAGTTTTTGAAATTTCGGAAAATTGACTTTTGGAAAAAGAAAACTATATTCTAGGAAAACTCAATTTTAAAATTTTGGATTGAGACATTTGCAATAGCCATGTCATGTATTCCACCATCAACACAGTTTTACCGTGTGTGGGCTGGTATTGTTCAGGATCATCTGATTGGTCTGTATCTGCTAACTAACTGACTTGTAGGAAATTACCTCATATTTCTTCGTGAAATTATCCACCCTACAAGGAACCCTAGCAGGGAAACGGAGAACCTGTCAAATGTGTTTTCACACGACAAAAGAGTTTTGTTTTACCTCATCTACAAACTCTCAAGGAATGATTTTACACCCTGTATTTAAGCCCACTCTTAAAGTGATATTGTACAATGATGCGTCTCCCTGATTCAATAAATTCTTGATATAGAAGTCAGGTAACTTCATCCTGTATCTTCCAAGCATATTTTTATTAATTTAATATTTAGGGAAAACCGAATTAAGTTTTAAAAAATTATAAAGTGCATCCAGTTGTAAGCATTTCTTAACACACTGTATGATTGGTTGATTTCTTCCACTTACCTCAAACTTGCCAGCTGTTAAATATATTTGGTCTTGAGTCACACTGGTGATTTCCACGATTTCATCTGAATATGGAGTTAACTTCACTGAGAAATATAATACAGGGTGGAAGTAATATAAGTGCATTTATTTTAATAATGTACAATAAAAGTTTAAGGAACATCTTGAGATATATTTTTCTTCAAAACGATGTTTCTCCCTAAACTTTAAAAGTTGCTTAATTTGTTATGCAGGTCTAATATTGGAAAAACTGCACTTAAACTAGCGTGAAATATTTTCGAAGTCCTATAAAACAACAAAGTTCCTTCACGTACGATGTCTCGTCATCATTGAATTATTGTTAATAATATGATTGTTATACCTATAAATATTAATTCTAGATTATAGAGGTGAAATCATTTAATAAGACCTGTTATGATTAGGGCTCCAATAGCACCTGTTAGAGCCAGCGATAAACTGCAATCGAACCACATATCGATTATCATCCTCTATTACTATCCATTGCTATGAAATTTAAATGACCAATATTTGCAATAAATCCCCAAATCTATGTTAAAAAATAGATTAATAATATTAAAATTACGAAACATTTATTAAAATGGATGTACACTTATCACTCCCTAACACTGATCCAACCAGCGATAACCCAAAACAGTGATAGAAAAATCCTAGACTAAGTAATATACTCTGTGGAGAAAATAGCAGCATCACAATATTGTCTAACAATGTCGTAATATTCTGATTTGCATATTTAAGTAAGTACTTCAAAATTGTCTAATAATGTTATAAAAATTGTTTGAGGAAGTTTAAAATATTAAATCATGTTAGTAAATACAGAAGAAGAGCTATAGTTTACAACAATGTAACTAAAAAATCAAGCGCTAGTAGAAGTGCAGTTGAGCTGTAATATTTAATTAGATAATTAAAGGCAAAAAACAGGAATGTTTTGATCCCCTGCAGTTTTGCAATTAAATGTATAGTTCTCACGAAAAATAAGTGAAAACTTGTGACTTTTGGAGTACAACAGATAAATGTTGCAACACTGAGCCATGGGTAAGATGTGGTCTTCCAATCATGGCTGCCACAACAGCTGTTACAAGAATCTATCAATATTGTGTACTGTTGCGACATTGTAAAATTATCATATTTCATTAACTGTGGGGTTAATCACGAAATGAAAATCAAAGGCCCTGGGTTCGAATCCTGAACTGAGCGTATAATTTTTATCTTCAAATATAACTCATCCTTCAGTAAGAAGTATTAAATTAATAATAAACATATCGGATTATTGTAATATAACATCTTTAAATAGTGCACTTTTATTACATCCATCCTGTATATGAATGCATTATAATATTGTGGAGAGAAGAAGAAAAAGCTGTTCATTAATACAAACTTCATCTGATATTCAATTAATATTAAGAAGCTAAGTAAGTAAATTAATGTACGTAATTGTTAGAGAATAAAGTTCTTAGGAACATTTTTAGACCAAAGAAGATGAACAGACAGATGATTAGAGAAAACTACATAATGGTGAACTACATGGTCTTTATAAGAAGCCAGATATAACTGTCAAGTCTCTTAGACTGCGATGGGCACAAATGGGATATAAAAGGTGTGGGTGGAAGCTTCTTGTAGGAAAACCAGAGGGAAAATGCCCAGTTGGTAGACCAAGAATGAAGTGGGAGAATAACAACTATGATTTGAGGAAAGTAGATTATATAGGGAATGATTGGAAAACAGTTCAGGATAGGGATGTATGGAGACTGTCAGCACGACCCTGAACCTACGGGTTCGATAGTGCTAATGAGTTAAGTAAACTATTGTAATCAGTGATAAAGAGAAAAATATTTAATTTTTAGTTGTTTCTTGACTCACCTCATACTTCTTAACTCCCTCGCAAATCTAGATTTCGTCACTGTATTTGTGACATTCTGAATGCTGTTCACATTCACAACTCAGTTGAGAATGTCACAAATACAGTGACGAAATCTAGATATGCAATGATGTTAAGAAGTATGAGGTGAGTCAAGAAACAACTAAACAAAATTAAAATAAACCTCAGTGTTATTTCCTACCTACATAACTTAAAAATGTTTGCCTGAATTAATCAAAGGTTCAGGCAAAAAATTCTCTCTTTACCACTAATTACAATAGTTTGTGTTCATTAATTTACTTATTTTATTCAAAATAATAGATTTAGCTTCTTAATATTAATTTAATAAATAATGCTATAGCTGTGTGTCATGTCTTCTTAATGTAGAAGCCATTCATTGTGTATTTGTGAATGATGATTCATTGTATTTCAATGTGGGGCCAAAAGAGTAAAGAGGATTTGTGCTTGGATGGGAAGGAAGCCTGAATTAAAGACTGTCCACTCTTAAAGTGACCCTCGACAAAACAAAACCATGTGATCTGCTCACTTTTCATTGGTTATGGACACCGACATACGATGTAGAAGCAATAAGTACACGAAAAAGTAGTTCCCTTCATTAAATTAAAAATATCTCCTCTGAATATACCTCTTATTAACTTTTATTGAGACTGAAAGATCTTACCTCAAATTATTGTTAGTTATTCTGGCAAACATGTGAGGTAAGATGTTTCCAGTCTGAATAAAACTTTATTAAAAGAACCTCAAAATATTACTTCCTAAAATAAGTAATTGGATACTTCTTATTCTTTGTAAATGAAAATAATATTGAAAATGGGAAATATTTTAAAATATACCTAATCAATAACTATAATTTAGAATAGTTTATTACATATGGGTGATGCATTTGAGTCATGCTTCAGTCAATTCTCATGAAATAAAATGGCTGAAAGTGTTGAGTCTTCTGCTGCTGTGTCATCTCCCTGTCAAAAGTGACAGTAATTGTGGCGCGAATGGCAGGAGGATACATTTGGCATTTGTTGATTTTGGGATCACTAAGAGCTCAGTGGTCAGAGCATCAGCAGGTATAACTGAAGGTTTGGGGTTCAGGCAAACATTTTTCTCTTTACCATTATCTGATGTTCTAACAACTATGTTACGCTAAGATTTTATGTCGAGATACCATCACACAGACCTACTAGAAATTAAAAATTTTAACTAGATATTTAAATTAAACCTTGTGATTTTTCCTATAAAAGTTCAGATCACCAGACAAAGTAAAGAAAAAAAATTCTCCTGGAAAACTGTCAAAATATAATCACATGTGATTTTGGCGTCGATAAGCAAGATTAAATCATGATTTATGAGAGGTTACTTTTAAGGGGATAATTGAAAACTAGCCCAGGATAGGGATATATGGAGAGATACCTGGGTATTTTAGTATCAGTCATGTTATTAGGAAATTAATTTGTTTATAAATTGTTTATTTTATCATTTGCAAGTATTTACAAGTATTTTAAACAAGCCCAAGAAAGCAGTAGACAAACAAAAACACAATACAATTTGAAATATATGCTTGGACATGCTTAATTATGATACATCATGCGTCATACTGTACATATAGGCTACTTTGACCCCATGGAATTACTTTGTCCCAAAATTAAATATGAAAAAGAATGTTGTGTGTCCTCCCCCCCACAACACAAGATCTCTAACTGCATGTGGAAATAAATTGCACACTAAATGCATTAGTAAGCAAGAGTAAAATTGTAAATAGTCATTGTAATCAATTTAGTTATTTCTGTAGGAAGTGCTGGCTGGTGGATAGAAGCATCCGAACTGGCTTTATTGGCACACAGCACCTAAAATGTTAAGATTTACATTTTTTACTGAAAGAGCAAGTTGAATCCGGTGCATCTTAACTCAAATATTTGTTAATTAAATAAAAATAAAACTTAGTTTTATTTCATTTTCATATTCATTAAGACGTAATTCAGTGACAGCTGTTTCGGTACACTGTACCTTCTTCTTAAGTAGTCTTGGTGGAAAGGCCCTGCGGCTAGCCAAGTTAATGACAAGCGGTGAGCGATTCCTTTTGGTTCTCCAGGATGTCCAAGAAAGGAGAACCCCGGGTTCCTGCTTAAGCATTTGCCCCGGTGTGATTTAGAGATGATTAGATACCGATATAATAATAAAAAATAACGAATAACCAGCATTCCAACCTGCATGGTAGCGGCAATGTGTTCCGACTTGTGTTTAATTTCGTGATTTTTTAATATGGCGCTTGTGGCCGTCAGCCAATCAGAGGCTGGTGATTTTTTAAAGTGTGAATTTTCGTATTATTTTGGTAGGATATCGTGATCGAATGATGTCCAAGGTGTTCTTAATGATTGTTTTAAGCTAACGCTTAAATATTATTTGTTTAGTTTAATTTAAAATTATTGTTATCGCGAATAATGTGTTAGTCATTCGCGTGGCTGTCTGGGGATGCCACGCCCCTTTTTTGAAATTGTGTTATTTTGTTCGATTAGTAATGTTTAATTAAATTATTTCTTTTCCGAGATATATTGAATGTTACTTGAATGCGTTTGATGTATTTTCGATTAAGTTCAATTATTTAAATTCCTAAAAAGCAGTAGTGTCTCTAAGCCAATGAGGAGGCTGTGTGAGATTGCCACGCCTATTTCGTGGACTTGTAAAATTTTTCGTTTCGATTCTTGTCGCGAAGTTTGCACATTAGCAGCCCAAAGCCGATCCAGGGAAGCCCGCACCCTTTGATGGAGAAAAGTAAGACCGAAAAACCAGCGCCATGTCGAAATGAAATCTTTCCCATTCTCTTTACCCGGCTCAGTGAAGATTGGGAGTAAAATTTACTGGTGGGAACTAGGGGACCACTCCGGCATTCGCCTTCACGCTAAGGAAACCACCAGAAACCTTTAGCAGAGTAGTTATCTGAAAAAGAATTGATAATTATATTTATGTAAGATTTTCTAATGCTGTTCTATGACACAGGATGATGCTGTACCTTCTTCAGACATGTTAACAAATTATGATTTGTGTTATTATAGTACATATCAACTGATCTAAGCAACAATACAACAATTTTATTTAAACTTTTAAATTTAACAAAGGCGATTCATTCAAATCAAGTTGAGAATTTAACAGTTTATTACTACTTTTCAATTTATTTATTTCTACAGCCTCCAAAAGGCCTAACTTCTTAATTTCAAAATTTGGATCAAAACTGATTAAATTGGAATAAGTGGTTAGCATATTTTGAATAACCTAAATTTCTGTTATATGCTCTCATGTGTTCCTTTATCCGAGAGATAAAACGTTACCAGTTTGTCCTATATAGACATTGTCACATTTGCCACACTTCAATTTATATACACCTGATAATTTTTATTTTTTTATTTTGGTTTTATTGTTCCTTATTATATTTTGTAAAGTTTTATTAGTTTTAAATGCCACAATGTTCAACTTTTTAAAGTTTTAGTTTTTTTATATCTAAACACTTTAAAAAGTTGAACATTAATGTGGCATTTAAAACTAATTAAATTTTACAAAATGTAATAAAAAACAATAAAACCAAAATAAAAAAAGAAGGATTATCAGGTGCATATAAATTGAAGTGTGGCACATGTTACAATGTCTATATAGGACAAACTGCTAGACCTTTTATCTCTCGGACAAAGGAACACATGGGAGCATATAACAGAAATTAGATTTAGATTTAGATTAGCCTGGTGCAGTTAAGGCCATGTGCCCTTCTCTTCCACTCACCAGAACAAGCATATGTTACATATGAATACAAAAAAAAATACAATAATAGTCATATAAAACAGGACAAACATATGTTACACATGAATACAAAAAAATTACAAAAGTAGTCATATTAGACAGGCCAAACATGTTACATATGAATACAAAAAAAGTTACAATAATAGTTATTGAACAATTCATTATCTGTCATATTGAATAATAATGAAATTAATGTCTAATAATAGAATGAAACTAAATACAATTAAAATTAAATTAATGATACAATGAATAAGAAAGGAATAACAGCTCGAATCTACTATGCATAAAAAGAAGAGAAAAAAAATACAAAAAAAAACACTACAATGAATTAATCTACGCTTTTTATACAAGGCATTAGGTAAATATATTAACAAATCCTAAGTCTATTTTTATTAAATAATGCAAAAACGCATTATTAATTCTTAAAAAGTAGTATTAGTGAGTTGTTTCTGTTAGTGATTTTATTTTCAATTTATTTCTGAAAGATGGTAAAGTTTGGCAGTCTCTGACATAGGGTGGAAGTGAATTCCATGTTCTAGCAAGAGAAACTGTAAAAGATTTCGAATAATAGGTAGTATGATGAGGAGGGATATAAAGGACACTGTGCTCAAGGGATCGGGTATCTAAGTTATGTGTATCAGAGAGTTTAGTGAAGCGGTGTGATAAATAATAAGGTAAAGATGTGTGTAATATGTTATAGAGTAGGCATAGGGAATGGATGGTTCTACGATCTTGAAGACGAAGCCATGACAATTGTTCCAGGGATGGTGTAACGTGATCAAATCTACGTATACCACAAATAAAACGTATGCAAGAATTGTGAACACGTTGAAGTCTTTGGGTAAGAACAGTATTTAGGTCAGTAAAAAGAGTATCACAATAATCAAAATGGGGCATTGCGAGTGTTTCTACTAGCATTTTTCTTAGAGAAAACGGTAAACAATTTCTTATACGATTTAATGAGTGTATTATTGAGAAGATAGTTTTGCAAATGTTATTTATTTGTTTATTCCAAATTAAATGTTTATCCATAAACACTCCTAGATTTTTTACTGTCTCACTATAAGGGATCTGAACCCCATTAAGTGACACATGTAATACTGCATTTGTGTTAATTGAGGATAATAGTCTCTGATGGCCCATAATGATTGCTTGTGTCTTTCTAGGATTTAATTCAAGTCCATATTTCTCTGTCCACGCCGTTAGCGAATCAAGGTCCTCGTTAATTTTGGTTACCGCGTCATTTAAAGAATATTTGTCTGAGTGAAGGTAGATCTGCATGTCGTCCGCAAATAAATGATGTTTGCAATGTTTTAGGGAGTCAGATATGTCGTTTATATAGATTGAAAAAAGCAATGGGCCGAGCACCGAGCCCTGTGGAACTCCAGCTTTACGGTAGGTCCAAGAAGAGCGTAATGTAGAATTTCCTACAACATATTGCTGGCGCTCACGAAGGTAGGAGTTGAACCATTGCGTGACACTGTCAGAAAGTGAGAGGTTTTTTAGTTTAAGCAACAATAAGTCCAAGTCTACCGTGTCAAATGCTTTACTAAAGTCAAGTAGTGTAAGAATAGTAAGTTTTCGATTATCAGATGCTTCGCGTATGTCTTCACATATATTTAGTAGAGCAGTATTTGTATTGTGTCCTGTCCTAAAGCCTGATTGGTATTGATCTAAAAGGTCGTGTTCAGTTAGGTAGTCAGTCAGTTGTTTGTGGACTAATCGTTCCAAAGCTTTTGAAAGGGTAGGTAAAATACTAATGGGTCGAAAATCGTTAGGAGTTAAGGGAGTTTTTACTTTCGGGAGTGGGCGTACAATTGCTTGCTTCCATAATGTGGGTTATATAGAGGTTTGTAGTGAGGAGTTGAAAACATGAGTTATGGTAGGTAGTATAACGTCGATTATTTTGTTAAGTAGAGTGATATTTATACGGTCAGTACCTTCTGCTTTTGTTTTTATTCGTTTGAGAGCTTTCTTTATGTCATTTTCTGTAAGATATGAAAAATGGAAATGTTCTCTGTCTGGTGGATTTGTCAATAGTAGTTCACTTGTTGTATGTGTTTTGTCTTTAGGAGTAAAGAATGTGCTTGTAAAATGGTTATTAAGTGTGTTCAGAGAAACAGGTAGTTTTTGTACTTGTGTGTCTTTCCTTCCTACACCCATTTTATTCAGATTTTTCCAAATATCTGGGTTATTGTTATTAGGTTCAGTAAGGCTGTATAGATGTCTAAGTTTGGCGTTTCTGATAGTTTGTGTAGTCTTGTTTCGTAACCGTTTATAGTGATTAAGATTTATATCAGTTTTGTCGACTCTATATTTCCGATATGCTGCATCTCTTTCAGTCATCAAGTCACGAATGTTAGCAGACATCCAGGGAGCAGGGTGTCGTTTCACTAGTTTAGTTTTCAGTGGAGCGTGTCTGTCATATAGTTGTAATATAAGGTTATTTAATGCCTCAACTTTTTCGTCAACAGAATGCAACGTCCATATAGTATGCCAGGGTAATTTTATAGCGTCTTCAAGTAGAGCTGCATTGTTTATATGTTTTAGGTCTCTATATGTGATAGTCTTACGAGCTAGTTTAGGGCTCTGCAGTGAATATGCTAAGAATATAATATCATGTGCTGATATTCCGGGAGCTGACAGTTGCCCGTGGGTTAGTACTCTGTCTGGATTATTAGTAGCAATTAAGTCAAGTAAAGTCTCAGAATGATTGGTGTGATGTGTAGGCTGTAAGGGAAGGATAGTCATATCACAAACTTGGAACGCGGACATAAGCTGTTGTGTATGTCTGTTGTCAGTGTCTAGTATATTTATATTAAAGTCACCCATGACGATAACGTGTTCATATTGTATACGTGCGTTTTGTAGAGCGGATTCTATTTCTGCTATTTTTTTCATTTTAGGGGGTTGGTACACTACACAAAGAAGGCATTTTTTGAAGCTTGCGTATATTTCTATAAACATAATTTCAGGAGATGTCTCGTTATTAGAAAAGTATACAGACTTAGGGCAAAGGTCTGTCCTAACGAAGACACCAACACCGCCCCCTCGACTATGTACACGATCATGTCTAAGAAAAGTATAACCATCCATGTCAATTAAACTAGAATTAATGGAGGGAGTGATCCATGTTTCTGATACGAGAATAGCATGAATATTGGAAGAAGAAAAAATCATACTAATTTCGTCTGTATGTGCAGTTAAGCTTTGTGCGTTCAAGTGAACCACATGTAGGGAAGACGGGAAGGGGGAGAATGCTGTTTCTAGAACCTGTCTTGCATTATTGTTGTTTGGAAGGGGTTTGAGAAGGGTAGTGTCCTCTAACCTGTCAGAGACCGCCAAATGAATAGCATTATTTGGATGGAAAATTTTAAAAATATTTTAACTAGAATTATAAGAAAAGAACAAGTCACTAATATCTTATTCAAATATTAAATTAATAAATAAAGTAAAATTTCTAAATATAATACTAATAATTAATGTGAAATTTCTAAATATAATTTTAATAATTTATATAAAAGTGCTAAATTGGGGATATGGTATCACTGGGCGTGTTTGCACTAGGTAGATTTACATATCAGAGGCCCGGGTGATGATGCGTTTGGTATCTCCATTTTTCACATGTATTGCGCCATCAATTGTCCACACATTTGTGACGCCAAATTTTGTGATGCAGTCCTTTAACAATTTATATCTAATTTGGGTGAGATCTTCTCTTACTGTGATCCCACTGCCTTTCAATTGTTTTTTATTTTGGAAGACCTCCCTTCTCTTTCTATAACTGATGAACTTAACAATAACAGGCCGTGGTCGATCCGACTTTTTCCCAACCCTGTGACTCCTGTCGATATCACAGGTTTCTAATTTAACTCCAATTTTGGAGGCCACGTCGATTGCTATATTGTCCGTATCTTCACCATCCTGTTCAGGTATACCGAAAATACGTAGACACTGTCGACGTTGGTATTGCTCTAGCGAGTCGGTTTTCTCACTTAACTGTTGTCTAGTTTTAATATTTTGTTGTCCCTCTCCTGAAGCGAGAGTTCCAACTGCCTAATAACTTCCGTATTACGGTATATAGTTACCTTTAGCTCCGATATAATAGCCTCACGCACGGAGTCCTTCAACAGCTGCAACATGGCTGGATCCCGCAAACATTCTTGGACCACACGCTTAGTTATTTCTTCTTTGCTTTCTTCACAATTTCTTGTTTTACGTGGAGCCATTATGCGTAAAATTAAGCTACAAACAAAATAAATTCGCAATATCGATATTACGTTTATAAAAACAAACTAACACCTGCTGAAAATTGTGCAAAAACACGAGCAACCAGTTTCACTCTTATTCACAATCCGCCATTAGAATATTCAAAATATGCTAACCACCTATTCCAATTTAATCATTCTTTCGATCCAAATTTTGAAATTTTATATGTTTGTGATAAGGGTAAAAAATTAGATCTTTTGGAGGCTGTAGAAATAAATAAATTGAAAAGTAGTAATAAACTGTTAAATTCTCAACTTGATTTGAATGAATTGCCTTTGTTAAATTTAAAAATGTAAATAAATTTTTGTTGTATTGTTGCTTAGATCTGTTGATATGTACTATAATAACAATTCATAATTTGTTAACATGTCTGAAGAAGGTACAGTGTACCGAAACAGCTGTCACTGAATTATATCTTAATAAATATGAAAATCAAATAAAACTAAGTTTTATTTTTATTTAATTAATAGATA
The DNA here is from genome assembly GCA_030220185.1 of Diploptera punctata. Lineage (NCBI taxonomy): Eukaryota > Metazoa > Arthropoda > Insecta > Blattodea > Blaberidae > Diploptera > Diploptera punctata. Next base: position 44,802 of record JASPKZ010008909.1, read on the forward strand.
TGGATTTTCATCAAGTAAACACCAACTCAATTGATTATCAAACGTTTGTGTTTGAATTTACACGTTTCATTATGCTGACCATATCAATTGTCCAGCCATAATTTTATGTCGTTTGTCCTGAATGTTGATTCCCGGTACATGTTTTGGTTGACAGAAGAACTTTTAAATCAAATCTTTTTCCCCAGAAATTTTAAAATTCATAATACTTCTAGATATAGATCTTCTCTGAAATTATGAACAGTTATGTTTCCTAATTGTTTGAATAATTTAGTGTTAAATTATTTTTCTGACCAGACGTGGACAGCTGCTGCTGATTTTTCTATTTTTGTTTTACATTTATAATGTGTTATTTCATTCCAATGATGAAGATAACACATTAAAAATGTAAAGAATAGAAAAATCTTCAGTAGCTACCCGACTTCTGATCAGAAAAACAAAATCAATTTAACACTAAATTATTAAAACAAACGGTAAAGACCTCAATGTTTGGGAGAAGAACAAAATATAGGATAATGAATTTTGAAATTTTAGAGAAAAATATTTGATCTAGAAGTTCTTCAATCAACCAAAACTTGGGGTGTAAGCCTATATACAGGGCTGACAAATTCACCAGTCTGGAAAAGCTGATAATATTAACAAGATATCAAAATATTTCAAAGGAAACAAATATTTATGAGGTAGGAAGTACCAGATTCACATTAACCAAACCTCGTAATGTTAGTGCTAATGTAGCTTATTTTACTTACTGCAACCAACATTCTGATTGGGAACAACATTTCAACACACCTGTTTGTGGACTCATTATCACTATGTGAAGAAAATTGAATTAGAATGGTTTTTTACCCTCAAATTCAACACACCTCATACAAGCACATGGATGCGGTCTTTTTTTAGGCCATTAAACCAGAGCTGGAGGAAAATATTAAATTGGAAACAGGATCGAAGAAAACTATAAAGCTGTGTGCCTAAGAACATGTTTGCATGTCCTATCTGAAGTTTTACTTGATAAAGAGATGAAAACAGCTGAAAAAGGCTGGATTTAAGAAACCTAGGATATTATTCAAACCAAGACAAGTGATTCAAAGGTACCACCTGAAGAAGTAGCAAGTGTTGCCATAAAGAACTAAATGAAAGTATTGATCAATCTCTGTTACAACTTTTAGAAGAGCTAAGAGGGACAGAAGGAAAATCTGTCCAAATAAAAAATATCAATGATTATTCAAGAACCAGGTAAAAGTGCCACTACAACTGACACACACAAACATACAATTCGAAATACACATTTCATGACATTACTCAACCTCAGGGGTCCTCATCTAGGGGATATGTGGATGGCGATCACAAGGTCACCAAGTTGAGCAAAACATTTCTTTCATTTACTTGAGTTTTCCACTCTTAACTTTACTATCTAACCTCTCTTCATTAACTTGTTTTTTCCGACCCCGATGCTAATAGGGCATCCAAGGGCTAGGGAGTCTCTCCTTTCTTCCATTTCTTCTTTCCTTTATTTTCTTTTCTTCTCCAGAAAAGCCTGACCAGAGGCTATAAGATGGCAGCCCCATCACTGGTCTTGCCTTCCTTTGGCCAGCAACCAATCGAAGGGACTATTATTATGCTTTCAAGTCTTATACGAAAATTTCCCAGAAGGATCGGAAAATGTTCTATGCCTTGGCATAATACTTGGAAGGAAGAAGATAAATTTTGAAAAATGTGATTTGATATCTCTTGCTATTGAAATGAGTTGATTTTTAATTTTCGTTCCATGTTTCTTATTATTAATGCCTTGAGATCGTGACTCCCAGGCCATAGCCTAGTGGGTAAGGCAAGATGTGTGAGCAGAGCTATGGGACTTTTGCTGGTTCAAGTCCCCACAGGGGAAGAAATTTTCTCACAGAATTTCAACCAGCATGAGACCTGTGCCCACCCAGCTTTGTGAGGAATTTGGGTAGCTACAGTAAGTAGTGACTCCAGGTTGAGAAAACCAGCTGTAACAACTGGGGGACCCGACATGCTGACCACATGTCACCACTACATTGGCTGGATGATTTACCTCTGATTAACACATGTGGATCTGAGTCCTACAGCCAGATGGCAGGTCAAGGACCTTCTAGGCTGTCGTGCCATGGAGTTTAAGATATCATGAATCTGATATGTAAAGTTACTGATGAAAAACTACAAATTGATTAAAAATTACTTTATTTTTCATTACACTATTTTTATTATTTTAGACATAAAAAATTAAATGGACAATGAGAGCAGCTGATGTCTGAAGAATAAGAGGATGAGAGATGAAGTATATGTGAGAAATAGCAGGATACAAATGATCAGGCTATGAAACCAAATATTACTACAGTATTAGTAAAAAAAATAGAACATTACAGAACTGAGTGGTTAGAACTTTTCTATAAAATGCTACCAAAAATTCTGAAGTTTTACAAACCAATTGGGAAAAGACCGAGGAGAGTCCAATGAACAGACTTGTAAACTAAGCCTAAAGTGGGACCAGAACAACTGGAAGGGAAACTATCACAAACGTGTTTCATGTATAAAACCACAGCATTTTTAAATTTATTCCTTTAAGCACATCAAATTAGCTGCTTTTTATGTGATCCTATTCACCCCAACTCTCAATCAGATAGGATCACAGCATAAAGAAACCAACTAATTAAGTCATTTAGGCAAATATACTCTTGTGTTTATTCTTCATTTCATACATCTCGATGGATGAATCATGTTTGAAGAGAAAAACTAAACACTCAGACTGGGGCTTGAACCCAGGATCTTTGGCTTCCTAGGCAAAGCCTCTACCTACTGAGCTACCTGAGCAAGTTCCAATCTAAATGCAAATCTTTCTCATATATAGATTGGAACTTGGTCAGGTAGCTCAATTGGCAGAGTATTAGCCTAGAATGCCAAAGGTCCTGGGTTCAAGCCCCACTTGAAAAGTGATTGTATTACCCGTTCAAAGTATTTCTGCAGGCGGAAGAATCAGGAAGCTCTGTTTTTTTGGTACACGTGACGTCATATAAGGCAGTGTACACTGTCAGCGTCCCACGTCCCATTCCTCTTTGCACTCGTAGATAGCAGTGTCACGTGGTCTATTCCTGCATAAACACGACTGCAGTGCCCTCCGTCAACAACTGCGCTTACTCCTTAAACGGGTAATATTCATTCCATTTTACAGTATTTTGTAATAAATGACAAGTTTGTTTGAAGGGCTTTGGAACAGCAGTCCTATGCCACATTAAGGAGAGCTCTGAGCATTCATTCTTATCACTGTTCAAGTACTGTCAACAGATGGCAAATTAATTCATCTATATTTGTTATATATTTCTTTGTTCCAGTGATACTTTTTGGTTTAGAAAGTTTTATGTCAGTTTCAATGTTATGCGGCATAGATCACTGATCCCAAGACCATCATTTTCAATCTTACCGTAATGCAATTTACTATTTGAGGTTATGTTGCTCACTGAAAACAAAATGCTCTGTTTAGCCAAACAATGCCACATTTCAATAAACTTATTCTATTTGATGTTTTTATTATTCATTTCATATATTTCAAATATGACTATTCTATTATCTGTTCACCATTCTCTAAAAATACAGAGATTATTAAGCTATTGACAGCTAAATGAATATATTTATTAAAGAGCCTCTCGAGTACCTAACTAGCTACAAGATTAACTTGGTAAAGTGAATGCTACGTGCACCAGCCGCAGGACGTGTTCCTTCATGGACTAAACGTGCAAACAGGTTGAGCTGCCTTAGGTCATCTGATGAGTCAGTTCATTTATTTGTCCAAATTGACTGAGCTACAGCGCGCAAACCACCAAATAAACAATAATTTTAGTTAGAAGATCATCATCATCATCATAGTACATTCTTTCAGCAATTACTACTGTGCAAGTGGACTAGAACCTCTAGTCCCATGATGTCACAGGTACAAACCTGGCCAGGGTCCATTGATTTTAACCTTTTCACTGCTGAGATATTTCCAGCCTTTAAAACTCTCCTGGCTCAATGCAGGGAGAAATATGGAAAAAGTTTATTTAGGTTCCTAAGAGATGGTAGTATATGCCTGCTTAGTTTGAAAGCAATGTAATACGTATTATATAACTAGCAGGCGTTTGGAGTTGAGAATGGATATACACACCCATAGCACGGCTTTGCCAATGCATATACCCGTTCGTAGCAGTGTATAGGTTAAGGATGTAGAAATCAAAGGAGTAAATCCTCCAGGAGAATTTATATAACTAACTCACTGGCACTATCGAACCCATAGGTTCATGGCCACACGGACATAAGCTCTCCATACATCCCTATTTTGAACTAATGTCTTCTAATCACTCTATTATCTACTTCCCTCAAATCATAGTTAATGTTATTCTCCCACCTCATTCTTGGTCTATTAACTGTGTTTTCCCTCTGGTTTTCCTACACGAAGCTTCCAAGCATGTCTCATTCCCCATTTATGCCACATGTCCTGCCCATTGCAGTCTACAATGGCTTAACTGTTCTCATATCTGGCTTCCTATAAAGACCATGTAGTTCACTTGCATAGTCTTCTCCATTCACCTGTCTGGTCCAAAAATTTTCCTAAGAATTTTATTCTCAAATACCCAATCTCCTTTCCTCCTTTAAAGTAAGAGTCCATGCTTCGCACCCATATAACATAACTGGTAGAATAATAGTTTTACATATTTTAGTTTTACGTTTTTTGAAAGGAGTTGGAATGTCAAGAGTCTAATGCATAATAGCACGCATTTCCAGAATTGAGCCTATGTTTAATTTCTTTGTGCATCTCATTCCTGTTTGTGATTATTGTTCCTAGGTATTTGAATTCAGCCACTACCTCAAAATTTCCCTCATTTGTCACTAACTGTCCATTTACATTATATAATGGAATTTCTATGTGTGACCATATATTTAGTTTTATTGATATTTACTTCCAGTCCCAATTTCTTAGTATTACTCAGTAGTGCATGCGTGTTGGCCTTTAGTATCTCCTCGCTATCGCCCAATAGTACATCATCGGCATAAACTAACAGCTTATTAATACCACTGAGTTGTAGGCCTTCATTCTCTAAAGATTTAATAGCATGCTCTAGCACAAAATTAAGTAATAAAGGAGATAGTGCATCTCCATTCTTCAACCGATTGTGGATTTCAAAACTGTCCGAAAACTGTTTGCCTCACGCACCCTACCGTATGCCATTTAGACACATTCGTATAAGTAACTTTTTAGGAATTCCAAACCCCAACAGGATACTATATAACTTCTGCCTCATAATTGAATCGTATCCCTTCTTGAAGGCAACGTATAGTTGACGTACAGTGCCATTATATTCCCATTTCTTTTCTAAAATCAGTCTTAACCTAAAAATCTGATCTGTTTTAGACCTGTTTTTTTCTAAAACCACATCATCCACTATCATGGCAGCTGCCGCCATCTTCCAGAAACCAAATGCCATTCCTCTCTGTCCATCCATTGATTTTCCTCCAATCCTCTGATATTCATAGCTGCTTGTATCCCTTCTATCCAAGTTTTGTTTGGTCTTCCTCCTTTCCATTGGGATGCATTCCATAACAATTTTAGGCAATCTTTGCTCTGGCATTCCTTTGACATGACCATGCCAGTGTAATCTTTTCTTTTCTATAATGTCTATGATGTAAAACCACACACACACACACATATATAATATATATATGTATATAAACAATTGTATGTCTAACCTTTATAGGCTTCTAAACCATTCAAGCGATCTTTGTGAAAATTTGTGTGTACAGGTTTTCAGATGCGGCGGGATTTTGACCATTATCTATTATGTTCTAAAGTCATTAGGTGTAGCAGTTCACCTGTGAAGAAAATTTAAAAATCTATAGCAACTGCAGTTTTGGATGTTTCACAACAAAACTCTTGAATACCCGATTATACTAAACCGAGATGTGCATTATCCAAAAATCTGTGAAATCCGACTGTTAGATGCAACCACCATGTTTGGTTTGTCAACATTTAATTTACGAGAGGATACGACTGGGGAGAATTAAGAAGAAGAAAAGCGTGGGAAGATAGAGACGGTTGGAGGCAAATTTGGAATCGACCTTCCGAAAAGACGACACAATAAGAGGATGAGTTTTGTGTAGACTGGGGAAACATCAGCCCTTTTTCCTACGTCTGTTGTTAACATTACTACGCTTAATGCAAGCAATATTAAGACTGAAGCAAGAACGCTGTGACCAGAATCTCCTATACAAGCATAGTGTTCTTGTGGCATATACAGGACAGAACATTCCAACTTCAGGTAGTGTTTGGGGCACATTCATAGTATGAATTCAGTAATGAAAACAACGAAGGACCAGAATCTCCTATACAAGTTTAGTGTTCTTGTGGCATATACAGGACAGAACATTCCAACTTCAGGTAGTGTTTGGGGCACATTCATAGTATGAATTCAGTAATGAAAACAACGAAGGACCAGAATCTCCTATACAAGCATAGTGTTCTTGTGGCATATACAGGACAGAACATTCCAACTTCAGGTAGTGTTTGGGGCACATTCATAGTATGAATTCAGTAATGAAAACAACGAAGGACCAGAATCTCCTATACAAGCTTAGTGTTCTTGTGGCATATACAGGACAGAACATTCCAACTTCAGGTAGTGTTTGGGGCACATTCATAGTATGAATTCAGTAATGAAAACAACGAAGGACCAGAATCTCCTATACAAGCTTAGTGTTCTTGTGGCATATACAGGACAGAACATTCCAACTTCAGGTAGTGTTTGGGGCACATTCATAGTATGAATTCAGTAATGAAAACAACGAAGGACCAGAATCTCCTATACAAGCATAGTGTTCTTGTGGCATATACAGGACAGAACATTCCAACTTCAGGTAGTGTTTGGGGCACATTCATAGTATGAATTCAGTAATGAAAACAACGAAGGACCAGAATCTCCTATACAAGCTTAGTGTTCTTGTGGCATATACAAGACAGCACATTCCAACTTCAGGTAGTGTTTGGGGCACATTCATAGTATGAATTCAGTAATGAAAACAACGAAGGACCAGAATCTCCTATACAAGCTTAGTGTTCTTGTGGCATATACAGGACAGAACATTCCAACTTCAGGTAGTGTTTGGGGCACATTCATAGTATGAATTCAGTAATGAAAACAACGAAGGACCAGAATCTCCTATACAAGCTTAGTGTTCTTGTGGCATATACAGGACAGAACATTCCAACTTCAGGTAGTGTTTGGGGCACATTCATAGTATGAATTCAGTAATGAAAACAACGAAGGACCAGAATCTCCTATACAAGCATAGTGTTCTTGTGGCATATACAGGACAGAACATTCCAACTTCAGGTAGTGTTTGGGGCACATTCATAGTATGAATTCAGTAATGAAAACAACGAAGGACCAGAATCTCCTATACAAGCTTAGTGTTCTTGTGGCATATACAGGACAGAACATTCCAACTTCAGGTAGTGTTTGGGGCACATTCATAGTATGAATTCAGTAATGAAAACAACGAAGGACCAGAATCTCCTATACAAGCTTAGTGTTCTTGTGGCATATACAAGACAGCACATTCCAACTTCAGGTAGTGTTTGGGGCACATTCATAGTATGAATTCAGTAATGAAAACAATGCAGGACCAGAATCTCCTATACAAGCATTGTGTTCTTGTGGCATATACAAGACAGCACATTCCAACTTCAGGTAGTGTTTGGGGCACATTCATAGTATGAATTCAGTAATGAAAACAATGCAGGACCAGAATCTCGTATACAAGCATAGCGTTCTTGTGACATATACAAGACAGCACATTCCAACTTCAGGTAGTGTTTGGGGCACATTCATAGTACGAATTCAGTAATGAAACAATGCAGGACCAGAATCTCCTATACAAGCATAGTGTTCTTGTGACATATACAAGACAGCACATTCCAACTTCAGGTAGTGTTTGGGGCACATTCATAGTACGAATTCAGTAATGAAACAATGCAGGACCAGAATCTCCTATACAAGCATAGTTTTCTTGTGGCATATACAAGACAGCACATTCCAACTTCAGGTAGTGTTTGGGGCACATTCATAGTACGAATTCAGTAATGAAACAATGCAGGACCAGAATCTCCTATACAAGCATAGTGTTCTTGTGGCATATACAAGACAGAGCATTCCACCTTCAGGTAGTGTTTGGAGCACATTCATAGTATGAATTCAGTAATGAAAACAATGCAGGACCAGAATCTCCTATACAAGCATAGTGTTCTTGTGGCATATACAAGACGGAACATTCCAACTTCAGGTAGTGTTTGGGGCACATTCATAGTATGAATTCAGTAATGAAAACAATGCAGGACCAGAATCTCCAATACAAGCATTGTGTTCTTGTGGCATATACAAGACAGCACATTCCAACTTCAGGTAGTGTTTGGGGCACATTCATAGTATGAAATCAGTAATGAAAACAATGCAGGACCAGAATCTCCTATACAAGCATAGTGTTCTTGTGGCATATACAAGACAGCACATTCCAACTTCAGGTAGTGTGTGGGGCACATTCATAGTACGAATTCAGTAATGAAACAATGCAGGACCTGAATCTCCTATACAAGCATAGTGTTCTTGTGACATATACAAGACAGCACATTCCAACTTCAGGTAGTGTTTGGGGCACATTCATAGTACGAATTCAGTAATGAAACAATGCAGGACCAGAATCTCCTATACAAGCATAGTGTTCTTGTGGCATATACAAGACAGCACATTCCAACTTCAGGTAGTGTTTGGGGCACATTCATAGTACGAATTCAGTAATGAAAACAATGCAGGACCAGAATCTCCTAAGAAGCATAGTGTTCTTGTGGCATATACAAGACAGCACATTCCAACTTCAGGTAGTGTTTGGGGCACATTCATAGTACGAATTCAGTAATGAAACAATGCAGGACCAGAATCTCCTATACAAGCATAGTGTTCTTGTGGCATATACAAGACAGCACATTCCAACTTCAGGTAGTGTTTGGGGCACATTCATAGTACGAATTCAGTAATGAAACAATGCAGGACCAGAATCTCCTATACAAGCATAGTGATCTTGTGACATATACAAGACAGCACATTCCAACTTCAGGTAGTGTTTGGGGCACATTCATAGTATGAATTCAGTAATGAAAACAATGCAGGACCAGAATCTCCTATACAAGCATAGTGTTCTTGTGGCATATACAAGACAGCACATTCCAACTTCAGGTAGTGTTTGGGGCACATTCATAGTATGAATTCAGTAATGAAAACAATGCAGGACCAGAATCTCCTATACAAGCATAGTGTTCTTGTGGCATATACAAGACAGCACATTCCAACTTCAGGTAGTGTTTGGGGCACATTCATAGTACGAATTCAGTAATGAAAGCAATGCAGGACCAGAATCTCCTATACAAGCATAGCGTTCTTGTGGCATATACAAGACAGAACATTCCAACTGCAGGTAGTGTTTGGGGCACATTCATGGTATGAATTCAGTAATGAAAACAATGCAGGACCAGAATCTCCTATACAAGCATAGTGTTCTTGTGGCATATACAAGACAGAACATTCCAACTTCAGGTAGTGTTTGGGGCACATTCATAGTACGAATTCAGTAATGAAAACAATGCAGAATGAAAAATGCACTAGTTCTCTCACTCTTGTGTAGGGACTGTAGTAAGTTACTCATGCACTTCACAGACACTGTGCTAATAAAAAACTCAATTTGTGGTACCATAGACTGTTCCTAAAATTTCTGAAGCCAATCGCTTCACCAGTGCTTCCAGTAGCCACCTGTGGTGTTTAACTTCTTATTGTGAGTTGTCAGTGTGAACGCGTTTGTGACGAATTAAATGAAATAATTACAAAGAGACTTACTATGTTATGAAGACAGATTTAGGGCTAAACTGACGACATCCGAGATGAAATATGTGCATAAAACAAGTGACTAATGATCTCATACACAACTCAACAGGTCGCTATATAAAAATATGAAGATTTGCTGTTATCGTTGCTATCTTTCTGCTCTGCTTGTGATTGACAATTCATGTGGACAGACACAAACATCTATCCATAAAAGTTAAACACGGATTTACCAAGTCATCTGAACAATCAAATGATGAAGATTAGACTTGATAAACAATTTAGCAGGCACATATGTACATATATACATGTACATATACCATGAAAAGAAAAATTAATACCTCAACTATGATTTGAACCAAGACCACTAAATTGATACTTTAGTGCTCTACCATTTATGCTATCGAGGCATCTTAGCACACACATTTTACTATATATATATATATATATATATATATATATATATATATATATATATATAAAGTATAGTGATCCCACAACAGGCCCGGAAGCCCTTGGGGTAGTAGGAGGTTAAGGCTCCCACTTTTTCTAGACAATCGGCACTTTATGTCAGCCGGGTTGTCAGTCCTGCATGACGGCCGCCTTTACCCCCAGAACAAGCGTCTGGTACTCATTTCCGTTAGAGGCTGAGTCGACCCCAGGGCCGTAGTGCTGCCAGAGGGTTTGGGTCAGTTTAAACATCCTGACCCCAACGGGACTTGAACCCTCGCCCCTCCGGCTTGTAGCTCAGTGCCTTAACCACTACGCTACGGCGTGCCCCCATATATATATATATATATATATATATACTCTATCATGAGAGGTAGCAGGAATGCTGTCCCACTGCACTCCAGTGGCCACTGTAACAAGTTGACAAACCGGAGAGAATTTTTACTTTATAGCAGTAACGCTTCCTTATTTCGATGTTATAATTAAATTTTGACTAAGCAATGCAAGCCTAATATATATATATATATATATATATATATATATATATATAATGACAAGATAAGAAAAATGCCTGGGCAGGATTTGAACCTGGACCTCTGAGTTGATATCTCAGTGTGCTACCACTTACACAACCAGGCAAATCCAGAACAAACATTTATTTTTTCTTATATATATTCTCTATTATTACCAGATGTAGTGGGAACTGTCTCGACTGCCACCTAGTAGCTGCTGTAACAAGCAAGCAGATTCTTCTTCTTCTTCTTCTACTTCATGAAATTAGGCATTTTGACCTGTTTTCACATCAAGTGGGATTTAATGAATCTTCCCATCTAGTAAATGGCCGTCCAACACTTCTATGTCCTATTGGTTTGTCCTTTAATAATAGCCGAGGGATTCTATCTGTAGGCATTCTCTTAACATGTTCATACCAGTTGTTTCTCATGTTGTCAATTCTATTTGTTAAATTAAAATTATTTAAATCCTTCCTAATATCCTCACTTCTTTTCTTGTCCAAAATTGTCACACACCCACTACTGAACGTAGGAACTTCATTTCTGCAGTTTCTATTTTCCTTCCGTCTGAACGTTTAAGAGTTCAATTTTCAATTACATATGTTAAGAAAGTAAGCAAATTAAAGAGAATATTTTTACTTTATAGCAGTGATGCTTTTTTCAATGTTATAATTAAACCTTTTTGACATTGAGCAATGTAAGCTTAATATGACAAGATAAGAAAAATAAATGCCTGGACAGGATTTGAACCAGTATATATATATAGTTATCACCCACACACACACACTACTCGTTTCACAAACCCCCACTGACTAACCCCTGTCCTTCCAGTTTGTAGCATACTGCCCTAACCAACTATGCTATGGCACACCCTCAGTGAAAGATTACTTAATTTTTAATTCCAGTTTACCAATTGAACTATTTCTCACAGATCAACGCTGCTTGCAACTTACTTTATATAATCTCTTATGTTTTTAATTCTGGATGAATGGTGAACAGATTCATTATTTCAACAAATAATATCCTGCGATATTTGTTACAATTTATATTCAAGTTGTTTAATTTGAGTAAATTGATGCTTCAATAATCGAAATATGAAAATGTTTCATCTTATTTCATGCAGAAAATCTACTAGGCCTAAATGAAAATTGTGACCTTGTTTGTTTCATCACCCCCTCGCCACGATGAGGCACAGAGCAAGAGGGGGGCGCGGGGTGAACAATGAATAAGAGACCATTTACCTCAGCAGTGACCTGGTTTGCCTCTCTGAGGTGCCTGTTCTGTTATCCATTATTCACAATTAGAAAAAAACGGTTTAAAGTCAATTACGTTTACCAGTGTTTCTACTCTCGAAAAGGATGTGGGGAGTGTGCTGAAGGAACCATCCTGTCAAGAGTAGAGAAACTGGTGCATTGCATCTACTTGCTTCAAGAACCAAATGCAGTTCCTGTCCCCAAACTCTTCTCTCCTAACAAAAGAAATTAAACAAGTTTACCACCAGTTACCTCTACTTTTTGCAGGGGGGGATGCGCTGAAGGCACTGAGTTGCTACTCTGCAGACGTAAGTGGTGGTCACCTTGTTATTTTAAGCCCTACCAACATTATTATTTAAAATATCCCTACATTCCTTTCCACTACAGGAAATTTAAAATTCAAGATTAATCAATATCAGACAGTAAATATTGTTATTTTGGTTGTCAGAAGTATGAAAAAACCTGAAACATAGAAGCAAACAATTAGTTTTCCTGAAAAAGAAAATTCTACAATGCATGGTACAATGGACTTATGTCAAGAAATCAAAATTTTCAGGACAAGCAAAAGAAATCTCAAACTGATCTCTAAAAAAGCTATGTTCAACTAGATATTCAGTGTTTTAGAATATTTTATATTGCAGAACACAGAATATCTAGACAAACACTTTTATTAGAGATCACATTGAAGTTGATTTTGCTTGTCCTGGAAAGTTTGGTTTCTGACTTAAGTCCACTGCACCGCGCACCATAGAATTGATTAGTACAATCAAGTAGAGTATGAGATCGCTCATGGCTTCCATCTCCGATACTCTACGTCCCTAACACAAAAAAATTGCTAATACACAAGTGTACAATCTCTTATTCTCTCACGTTTCGCAGGGGTTGGGATGCACTGAAGGTGCTTTGTTGCTACTTTGCAGAAATAAGTGATTCTGTCACCTTGTGTTTTAAGCTCTACCTACATTATTCTTTATAATCTTCCTACATTTCTTTTAAGTACGAAGCTAAGATTTTTTTAATTCGCGATTGATAAAACGAATTTTAAGTATTTCTCATATCGCTGTCATTCTTGAAGTGATAAAATACAATATCAGATTGATATTGTTAATTTTCTTGCTGTTAAGGAAATGAAAAAACCTGAAACATACAAGAAAACGATTAGTTTTCCTGAAAGAGAAAATTGATTAGCACATTGAAATAGAATGCCAGACTGTTCACCATCAAACAGTGGCTCTCGTCTCCAAAACTCTACTTCCCTAACATTAAAAAAATGTTGCTAATAAGTGAACCACCTCTTATTTCTACGTTTCACAGGGACGGGGGGTGCACTGAAGGTGCTTTGTTGCTACTCAGCAGAAATAAGTGGTTCTGTCACATTCACAGCCTAACTTGTTCATTATTTACACTACTCCCTTATTTTGTTACACTAATAAACCTATACTTTACAACCCAAATGCAAAAATAAGTAATGACAATATTCAATGTAAAACTTATAACATTATATATTGTCAAATATATATTTTTTTACAATTGGAGCCTAATTTTGTTAATCATAAAATTAAACCTTAAACCTATGCATAAACAATGCTGAAAAAAATATTTATTAGTGCAATGAAGAAGAGTGCGAGATCGTTTGCCACCAAACATGGCTCCCGTCTCCAAAACTCATCTTCCCTAACCTAAAAAAAAATATAAATACTCTACTTATTTCTACCGTTTGCTGTGGGAGGGGATGTGCTGAAGGCACTGAGCAGCTACTGAGCAGAAATAAGCAGTTGTGTCAATTTGACATTTTAAATCTGTGCCTAAATCTAAAATCATTCTAATATTCATCAGCATAAATGTAGATTCAATGTAGATTCATTCTCTAATTTGTCAGTAATGTATAAATCCTTGAGGCTGAATGTAAAGGCAAGGTTTAAAAAACAGCAATCAATACTAAAAATTGTATTAATGCCGTCTAATCAAACATTGTGTTAACAAACAAGCCCCTTATTGCAGGAGTTAAATGCAAAAATGAAATTTGAAAATGGACAGCATTCAATGCTATTATAACTTTATAGCAATAAATTCAATCCAAAAATTAACATTTTTGCATTTAATTCTATTAAAGAAATCTCTAAATGCCTAACAGTCAAGCCTTGAAGGGCTTAGTATCGTAGCTTAAGTATCGTAGAGTAATTAAACGTTGCATTTAAATTCAACATCCTCCATTATTGGATGTCAAATACAACCAGACAGCAATCAAATAGTACAACTGCTGTCTAAAAATTCCTGTAATTAACGTTGGACATTTCTATGCCACTAAGATTAAAAAATCTCTAATTGCCTAACAAACGAGCCTAAAACTAGGCTTTGACTTCTGTTAAAAATTGCAGCTGAAGAAAGAAGAATCCTGAAAAGTTCCTGCAAAAAAAATGGGGTTCAAAAAAGTAGAAATGCAAAACTAGTGAAAAGAACAGGCAACCTTGCATAATTATATTAAATTAATGTTGGGAGTTTTAACCCTGCATAACCTTTCATGAATGTTTCTTAATTTTACTTACAATATTTAAAAATTGTTTAAATTGAAAATTTCTGAATATGTTTAAAATTGCTAAATATTTAAATTCAAACTATTGTAAAAAAAGCAAATATTTAAATCAAAACTATTGTAAAACCAACATTGAATTAAATAAATTAAATTAATAACCTATAATTCTTAATCTTAAAGCCAGTTAATATTTGTCATTATTGTCATATTCACCTGATATTTGTTATATTTGAATTATAATATTTAATGTTAAAAATATTAAATAACAGTTGAGTAATAAAAGTGCCACAGGTTGCCAATTCATTGAGGTAGCAGCAACTCACATTAAGCGAGGTGCCTCACAGGGCTCTGCTGCTCAAACAACGTTACCACCGACCCTAACCTTATTGGGACACTGAACATGGTCTGGCAGTAACGCTGCTTGCTTACTGCAGACTGCATCGCAACACCTGTACCAGTGCATCCAAACTGCTTGACTGAACTCTTCATTAACTCCACCTCAAACTATATTCCACATTTGATGTGAGTCTTGTCTAAAGTTTTTACCAGAAACAAAATGCCAACTCTGGTCTTACAATCCTCGACCTAGAATCTTTATTTTGCAGATAAAACAGTTATTCAATATTTTATATTCAACCTACAATTACTTAATATAATTTAACTAAATTATTTTAAAATTAATATTTTATTTAAGTCCCTGCATTTTAAATTGATTATATCACAACTTTAAAATTTAAAACAAAAAAGTTAAAATATATTATTAAAATCCAAAGAGACACTAATCTATTAATTAAATTGAAATATACAGTTATATTTTTATTCATTATCATTTACTACATTCAAAAATAATATTTAAAAAAATTCTAATCAAGAAATTTAACTCATTTCCATGTTGAATCTATTTTACAGCAACTCTTAAAAATTCAGTCGTGCAGTTGATGCAAATTTAGATTTCCATTGCATTGTTGTAACTAATGTGAATAAATTAATTTTGAATAATATATTTTCAATTTAAATTATTTTATCTTTAATTTACATTAAATCTTGAAAGCACAATTACCCATGTTATATAAATTAAAAAAATATATAAATGGATAATGTTCAAATTCCATCAATAACCTCAAAACCTACAAAAATTTTGCTTGAATTGTTTTACTTTCTAAGAAGCAACATTAGAATTGGTGTTATTCAGAATTTGTGCTCCTGTTAGACTTAACCTAACCATCCTACCTACACGGGCTATAAATATTGCTCCAACAAGATCACAAATATCTGAACAAAACCAAGTATTGGGCACAATTGGCCCATGTTAATCTGGTACAGGTTATTGTTCTGCATATTCTGCAGTGAAATACACTTTCTTGAAACATGCAGAAAAAAATCTACAAACAAAATGTGGCTACATAAAAAGTGCTGTGTGTTCTAAGATGGGATTAAAACTGTGAAGCTACAAATTATATTTAACTTTATAATTGTTAATTAATCTTGCCTCATGAATTGCGCTCTTCAGAAAATGTTCCAATATGTCTTCACATCGGCTTCTGTAGTCATGAGCTGACGATAAAATGAAAACATATTCAAACATAAAATTGTAAAAATTCTTTCCATTAGGAGACTGGATACAGGGTGAGATGGAAAGAATTTTATTTTAAATTTCTAATTAAACATCGTAGTAATATTTCCTATAACAGTTTCCAAATTGAAGTGTTCTCAAGAACGTCAATTCACGAGGTAAGATTAGGGATGCAATTATTGAAAATAAAACACAATCACTCTTTATTATAATTTTTATTAATTTTTTAATGCCCCAGGTTTCCTTTTGGACATTTCTGGTGTTCTCTCCTGGCATTGGTATAATTGCAATGCACAATTATTTATTGAATTGTTTGAAATTCTATTTATCAAATTTAAATAAAAATTTGATAAAGTTACAAGAATTTCCATAAAATATGTTATATTTTATAATATAGATATAGGCTATATAGCCTATACATAAAAAACTGACAACAGGCCTAGAAGACCCTTGGCCTATAGCCAGCTGCTGGCCTCACTTCCACATGTTAATCACAGAGGTAGATGATCCAGCTATCTTAGAGGTGACCTGATAACCATGTCAGTTCCCCAGCTGTTATAGTTTGTTTTCTCAACCTGGAGCTGCTACTTATTGTAGCTACCCAAATGCCTCAAAATGCCGAGTGGGCAACAGTCACTTACTGGCTGAAATTCCATGAAAAAATGTCTTCCCCCATGGGGACTCGAACCAGCACAAGTCCTGTAGCTCTGCACCAAGGTTTCTTGCCTTAACCACTCTGCTACAGAGCAAGACTATAAATATAGTCATCTTTAATCATTCTATAATAGATACTTTATTTCTTTAAGTTTGTAAATTTTGTAATAAATTTTACTTATTATATATATATATATATATATATTTGTATTTAAACACACAAACTTCCATCGGGCACAATCCCTACTAGACATTTTGCCCGTGGAATATTGTTGCACTTATCACTAATAATTATGAATTAAATGCTTCACATTTTTAATCCCATGTCTACTTTCTACAGACCGAGGAATGAATTTTTTTATTTACTATTTTAAAATTCAATATTTAAAAGAAAAAATATAAAAAGCCCTAGAAGAGGCAAATATAAATGTCAAAACAATCAGTATTATAAGATCATACTCGGAGAACAAATGCCAAATTAAGATGGGAAACAAACTTTCAGAAAAATTCCAAACATGAAAAGGTCTACAAGGATGTTGCTTATCACCAATGTTGTTCAAAATATGTATTGATAATTGTACGAAGAACTGGTCAAGACACTGCAAATATATGGCAATTCAAATAGAAGATAATTATTACCTGCACCATTTACTATTCGCAGATGATCAGGTGGTTATTTTTGCATCTTTCATGTTAAGGAAATTAGAGATAGAATACAAAAAATGGGGATTACAGATAAATTATAATAAAACAATATATTTTATTGGATACAACAGATGAGCTAAAATGTAATTCAGCAAGAATATGTAATGTTAACAATTTTAAATATTTAAGATCTATTTTAGATAAAAGTGAGAATTCAACTACAGAAATTGAAAGAAGAATAACGGATGGAAGAAGAATCATTGGTTTGATGAACTCTGTGCTTTGAACTAGAGATATTATACAGAATGAAGAAAACTATATTTAAGTTCTGTACAAAGAATTTTATTATATGGGTCCGAAACCTGGACAGTAAGTAGAAAAGAAGCCAACAAGCTGTTAGCAGTAGAAATGAATCTTTGGAGGCAATTGACAAGAACTTCAGAAGGATAAAGTCAGAAACAGCACAATAAGGGAAATTATGCAAGTTGAAAAAAAAAATATTGGAAAGAATAGAAGAAATACGTTTGAAATGGTATGGACACCTCATAAGAATGGAAGAGAGAATACCAAAGAGAATCCTTAATTTGAAAGCTAATGGAGGAGGCAGACCTAGAGAACGATGGATGGATGGATGAAGTCAGGAGATGTATGGAAGCTAGAGATCTGAAGGAAGAAGACGCTCTAGGCGGGAACCTCACTTTGGGTCGAAGGAGGAACACTGTATTGTGGAATATTCTTAATTTTAAAAATTAATATATATTTAAAATTAAATTATGCAAAATATTCTTTTATACAAATTTACAAGAATCGAAGCATTCAACATTTATTACAAAATCAATTTAGTTTCTTTATGAATGAAGACTAATATACAAAACGTGTCCACCACATTCAAAACTTAATAAATATGAAATTCCTTTATTTATTGAGTTTATTTCTAGTTAACCTAAGATTTCAAATAAAAATATATGTGCTCCAAATTTAAGAGCAATAAAAAAATTTGATTCATATAACATTTTATTATAAAAACTAGAATAATTTCATAATGTCTGAGCGATTAGATTTTTTTAACAATTCATTCCTTCCGATGTATTCAAGCGACAATCTGCCTCGACCCCAACTACTGTCTACAGATATTTTAACAAGGGAACTGTCCACGACCGCATGCTCAAACCTACCTTCAAATCTCTCCCAGAGAAGCATCGTGATGTACCAAGGCCATGTTCAAAATATTATCTAACTTTTTAAACTACGCAGGTACTAAAATCCACTGCCAAATCTCACATTTAAACTACAGGGAAGTGATACAACCCTGAATTGTAGATTGGATAACCACCTGCCTCACTCCACTCTGCTCTTATTCAAGCAGGGAGTCCACTTGCTCCATGCAGTGGGTTGCAATTGCTGAAATCAGGCTTTGATTTCTGTGCCTTGCAGTTAAAAAAGCAGATAATTTTTTGGACACTGACTTGGTACAACACAAAGCTTCTCTGGTAGAAATCTCGAGGTAGGTTTCGGCAAATTGTTGACAGTTCTCTTCTTAAGCATTAGTTCTATTAAACTAATTATTTCAAACTCATGTTAACTGCATGCCCCTGCGAGGCTTCATGTCCACTTGTTTATCACAGTCTGTCCTCATAACATTTCTACCAGCTCTTAATTTTGTTCCTGCTAGACAAAAACTGCAGTCTTCAGCCAACAATTATCGAAATTACTTGATAAACATAACATAGGCTACAATATACCTCGTTTCTAATAATTAAAATCTTTCAAGAATAATTTTAAAAAATTAAACTATAATTTAGCGCTTGTGCTATCAAACCTGAATCTTCATGCCCATATCTCCGTGTATTATCTACTTCTTTAATCTTTACTTCCACCTCATTCTTGGCCTGCCTACTAGATACTTTCCTCTTTCATTTCCCATTCATGCCATATGTCCTGTCCATCACCGTCTACAAGACTAGTCTTACAACATCTGGTTTCCTATAAATATCATGTAGCTCGCTGTTATGCAGAAGACATTAATAAGAAATCGTGAATGGTTTGTCTAGTAAAATAGCTATAGAAGAAAAAGCACGAGGAATTATGATCCAGAGAGAAACCAAAGGCAATACCGACAGATATATATGGCCCCAAATGGATGCATGACCTTGTCAGTGGGATCCTTGCGTATCACAATGACCTTTTGGGCTATGCTAGTGGTAGCTTAGCTACTGATAGCTTCTCCCAAGTTGGACACGTGAGTGATCAGATTAAGAAATAATCCAGAAGAGGACTGACGGTTTCCATGACTGGTGAGGAACAATATTCCCAATGGCGGAGAAAGCAGACCTGCTGCCTTGTAGGATGAAGTTGGATCATCAAAGATTGGGGGAAGAAATCCCTCATTACAAATTACCTGGTCCTCCAGGTACAGTGTTTGGCAGCTAGCTGGTCTCCTCTCTTGTAAAAAAAACATTCAATAAGGAATCTAATACGAGGCCTTTGAATGGATAGTCTCATATAGAGAAGTCTCGCATCAAGAAAGCCTGGACCTACTATGGGCTGTAGCACCATTGGAAGAAGAACATTGACAGAAATAAAAAAGCAAGGGAAGCTAATAAGATGTGCAACAACAAGAAAAAATAATAAACGAGTTGGAGAAAATGTTTTAACATCTCACCTCACAAAGTTGCATGTCTTCACAATACCGGTTTCAAAAGTATTGTATTACTTCCATCTTCAGTCAAATTCCAAGTATTGAAATTTCATTGTCAACATCTTCTGAACTGCCATCTGGTGTATATTTTATGAACTTTGAGATTGAATTATTTATTGCAATGAATTTCAATATCCCCGACAAGAATAATTTAATTTCCAAGTTCATAAAATCTGCACCAGATGGCAGTTCAGAACATAATGACAAAATTTCAACAGTTGGAATTTGACTGAAGATGGAAGTAATACTAAACTTTAGAAACCGGTATCGTGAAGACACGCAACTTTGTGAGGTGAGATGTTAAAACATTTTCTCCAACTCATTTATTAATATAAATACCTCATAGTATTTCCTCCCACTCTAAATTTAATTAAAAGAAAAAATAAATTTACATGAAAGAACTAAGAAATTGAAATGTTAATCTAACAAAGTGAGATAAGAAAATTCTACAAAGCAATGGAGAAAATTAGAACTGGACTTCAACCTAAAATCTGTAATATTAGAACAAAAGAACTATTTGGAGGACACTAAAATATTGAATAGATGGTCGGAATATTATGAAGAACTCAACAATGGAAGGGATGATAGAAATGACAATAAGATAGAAGATCCAGAACAATAGTGTAAATAATAACACCGATGAGACACATACACAAGTCTGCTGCAGTGGTCTCAAGGTAGCAGCAGGCCCGGATTCAAACCCCAATTGGGACAAATTTCCTGGGCGAGGTTTTTAGGGTTTTTCCTTACTTTTGAGACACGTGAAGAAAGACCAAACATCATATGGCCATCATCATTCATATTTGCCTTAGATTAAGTTTTGTATCAAGGACTTTCAACGTTACTACCTATTATATTTTTTTTAAATATTTAGGATTTAATTAAAATTAAATCACCAAATAGTGTAGAGCTGGTGAAGTTACTCAGACATAAAATGTAACTGTGACATAAATATAACTGTTGACGTCCTACTTGGTTGCTCCCTCGGTGGATGATTCCCTCGTAGCACAAGATGAAGGGCAAGAATGTGGGAAAACACTAAGAAATAAGTGGTAATACCTCACAAATTAATAGACTATGAACATTAAAAAACCTAACAATCTTAATATTTTGTATTTAGCAGTTTGAAGTTACCCTAAATTTAGATTTCTTCAAAAAATTAACTATCAATAGGCTAATATTGCACTGAATTTTAAATGAATATACATTTAGCTGTTTAGAGTTACTTTAAAAAATAATTTCTTTCAAGAATAAGCTATAAATAGGCTAACTGCACTTTATATATCACAAAAAATCACTGACCTACAACACACTTGAACCTGTCATTTTTAAGTCTACTGAAAGCTGCAAATATGACCATCATTTATCAAGTTCTATATTTTAAAAATGAAAAGTAAGTTTAAAATCTAACAACTTTTTAATTCTATAAATGATTAAAATTTTATGAAAATTATTATTTTTGATAAATTTACTTTTTGTTATAATCATGTCTGTAGTGTTAGAATGGAAGCAGATTTATAAACTTCATCCACATTGAAAGAATGTACCAACTCTATTATACAAATTAAGAAACCTTATGAAAAAGACATATTGAAGATTGTAAGAAGATTCACACAAACGACCAAAATGCACGTGCTTGTTAATCTAAGAAATTTGAAAGAAACCATCTACCAAAATAAAATGTCAAAGACCAAACAAATGATGATGTAACATCTGAAACCACTTTGCAAGCATCAACAATTTTATAAATGAACTAGCTGCAGACTAACACAATCAACAAATACCTAAAACCATTTTGAAGAGCTTTGCTTGTAAACCATAAGACATTGCCGCACCAAAGAAACGAAGATTAATAAAATTATATACCACAAAAATTTCAGAAAAAAATGAAATAATTGCCAACTCAAATGTAGAAGAACAACAAAACCATATACCACAAAAATTCCAGAAAATAATGTGATAAAATTCATAAGCCAGAAACTGGACATTATGTGTAATGAAGAATAATCAAATTTATGAGAAATCCTATGACCATAAGAACTACTATCAAACTAAAATGTCACAATATTGTTGGAACCTTAAGACAATTCTGGAGCAACAAAATCTGAGTACTTTAAACTACAGATGAAGTAGTTTAACTACTTGCATTCTTAACACTCAAATCATGACATTCACCAAAATTATCAAAAATTAGTTTTAAATTACATCCAAATATAAATAAAATTATTTTGTAGAACTTGATATATCTAGTGGTAATAAGAACTGCCTGAAAAATATACTTTAATAATTATATATTAATTATACAATTCATTAAAAATTAAAAGCTATAGGGTGGGGGGGTATGTAGAGGACAGCACTGCACTTCACACAAAAACACATCTGAAAATAAAACAAAATAAATATCAAATACATTACAGCTATTATAAGGAACAATACAAAATATGGCTCAACTGCACTTCTACTAGCACTTGATTTTTTTTTATTGTTGTAAACTATAGCTCTTCTTCTGTATTTACTAACATTATTTAATATTTTAAACAGAAAAATTGCACTTAAAGTAGCGTGAAATATTTTCAAAGTCCTATAGAACAACAGTGCGCATGCACCAGAGTTTATAGAGCCAGCGATAACCCACAATCTAACCATATGTCGATTATCATCCTCGATTACTATCCGTTGCTATGAAATTTAAATGAGCAATATTTGCAATAAATACCCAAATCTACGTTACAAAAATATATTAATAATATTAAAATTACCAAACTTTTATTAAAAATGGGTGTACACTTACTTACCACTCCCTAACTGTAATCCAAACAGCGATAACCCAAAACAGCAATAGAAAAATCATAGACTAAGTAATATACTCTGTTGAGAAAATAGCAGTTAGCATCACAATATTGTCTAACAATGTCATAATATTGTGATTTGCATATTTAAATAAATACTTCAAAATTGTCTAATAATGTTAAATTGTTTGAAAAGTTTAAAATATTAAATAATGTTAGTAAATACAGAAGAAGAGCTATAGTTTACAACAATATAACTGAAAAATCAACAAGCTAGTAGAAGTGCAGTTAAGCCACAATTTTAATTTGCTTTTATATTATGAGTATTTGAGGATAAAGTTCCTAGGAAAACCTTTGAGCCAAAAAAGAGATTGACAGGTGAATGGAGAAGACTACATAATAGTGAGTTACATAATATGTATAGGAAGCCAGATATAGTAAGAATGTGCAGGACATGTGGCACGAATGGGGGATGAAAGTGGTGCATGGAAGCTTCTTATAGGAAAACCAGAGAGGAAAACACCAGTTGATAGACCAAAAATGAGGTAGGAGTAACATTATTCATGATTTGAGGGAAGTAGATTATACAGGGAATGATTGGAAAACATTAGCTCAGGATAGGATGTATGGAGAGCTTATATCCGCGCGGTCATGAAGCTGCGGGTTCGATAGTGCCAGTGAGTTATGTTTAATAGAAATTAAATGTACGGCCCTGAAGACGAGGCTAGGATATGTATTAATTTACGAATGTAATAATAATAATAATAATAATAATAATAATCGTTAAATCTGGTGAACTGCGATCGGCAGGATATGTGGCACAAATGGGGAATGAAAGAGGGGCATGGAAGCATCCTGTAAGAAAATCAGAGTGAACGCCCTGTTGGTAGACCAAGAATGAGGTGGGAGAATAACATTAACCATAGTTTGATGGAAGTAGATTATACAGGAGATAACTCAGGATAGGAATGTATGGAGAGCTTATGTCCGCGCGGCCAGGATCCTACGGGTTCTAGCGAGTTAACATTGTTGAAAATAATTTAATAGCCTATCTTATTTTATTGTATTAATTAAATCGCTATAGATGGCGCAATTTCCAATGTTTCACAACGAAACTCAGTATAAGCTATTAAAATCGACTTAGGTGTTATCAAAAAATAATTAAATCCATTACAAGTGATATTTATCTAAAACCCGAAATTAAAATTGTCTATCAACCACCAGATGTTTGGCCGTTTTGTATAAATTTTGTACAAATGCAAGTTTTCAGGTACGGCGAGTGTTTAGCCGCTATCTATTACGCTCTAAAAGCAATAGGTGTAGGAATTAATCAAACTCAAATTTAAAAATCGCTCTAGCGGTCCAAATTTTCGCTAAGTGTTCAACTGAATTTGGCAAATCTACACTTTTTCCTCATGGTCAGCTATATGTTGCTTGTTCGACAGTTGGCACATCGAAGAAAAAAAAAAGGTTCATTTATTAAACGAAATAATTTAAAAACTGAAAATATTATTTATCCGCTCCCAGAAGTGGAAATTTCAATGAAATCTAACTTTGAGTGAATTTCATTTTCAAACTCCTTAGGTATCTAAATATAATTACCATATAAATTTATTCAAATACAAAATTATATTCCTGGGATAGTCGCATATTACTATTACCATAATTTTTTAACCCGCGAATAATGAAAACGCTATAAAGTTAGTTGTACAAGTGCTACACATTATTAATAATTTATTTATATACAAATTAACGTTTACACATCTTTATGTGCCTGAAGTTTTATTTTCTTTATTTTATTTAATCATAATCCTTACAAAAAGTATAATAATGTTAATGTTATTTATGAGTAAAAACTCATGTTCAGAAGACATTCTATAAAAATAATACAAATAGGTCTGTATAAATAAATACAATAAAAGCTACTCATTCACAGTTCCGTTGCTCTTAAACTTTTATAAGACTTATGATTATATATTAATTTTGCGTAGCACTTTTATAAGTTAAAATATTCACGATAATACAAATTTAAAAAGCTGCTTACCACTTCATACACTGAACTGAACGCTACTGATGCAACATTTTCCTTCGTTCTAAAGTTAAAATGTAGTGGTGGAAGGGGGAATAAAACTCTCTTATCTGATTGGCTGATAATTATGACGTAATTACATTTATGTAAAATAATGAATATATTTATTTAATCTAAATAGTGTAATGTTAAATATGTAAATTTAATACAAATCCTGGCCTAATATTTAGCGTAGCAGAGACCGTAGCGAGAGAAAACTTTTATCTGATTGGTTGAGAATGATGCGATTGGATTTATGATAAAACTTGCTAGTAGCCGGGGTGCGCTCGCAAAAAGAAAATAAATACAGTATGTCTTTATTTTTAGTTGAATAAATGTATATAGTAATTTAATCTTTTTAGATGCCCCGTGCGTCTGAAAATGAAATAGATTAATAAGTAGATTTTAATGATATTTTAACTATAACGGGAGAGGATAAACTATATTTTTAGTTTTTCCATTTGGTGCATAAATGAACTATTTTCTTTCAACTTGCCCATAGGAGAAACGGATTTTCCAAATTCAAACCAGCAACAGGGAAAATTGCGACCGCTAGAGCGATTTTTAAATTTTCGTTTGAGTTGAACTCGTACACCTAATGATTTTAAAACAATAGATAGCGGTTAAACACTCGCCCTCCTCGATAATTTTTTCCCAGATTACCCTCTAGCTCTCGACAGCGAAGAACAGAAAATCATCAGAACACAGGTAACAGCAAGAGTCGCGCCAGACACCCAGCCAGAACCTGACTTCACCTACCATGAAGTAAAAGAAATAATAACACGCCTAAACAACCATAAATGCCCAGGACCCGACGGCATCGAAGGCACTATCGTCAAAAGAATACATGCGTATTTACCAACCTTCTGGATAACACTATTTAATAAATGTCTGAGACTAGGTTGCTTCCCGTCGACCTGGAAGAACGCTGCTATAATAGCAATTCCCAAAGCTGACAAGAGTAAACATCACCTCATAACTGGATATCGGGGTATCAGACTGTTATCGATTCTTGGAAAATGTCTGGAGAAACTAATAATGGAAAGACTCAACTTCCACTTGGAATCCTCCGGGCGGATACCAAAGCAACAATACGGATTTACAGCAGGAAAATCATCCACAGATGCTATAAAAGCGGTTACGAATTATGTTCATCACAACAGACAGCAAGGACTAAAATGTTGTCTCCTCACTCTAGATATCGCTGGAGCATTTGATAATGCCTGGCACCCGGGACTCCTTGAACGGCTCTGGAACTTAGATTGCCCTCCGAATATCTTCTGTATCATCCAAGATTTCCTTCGAAATCGCACCGCCTCCTATAAACTAGGCAACGTGACCATCTCCAAACAAGTCACCAAAGGATGCCCACAAGGATCGGTTGCTGGTCCCACCCTCTGGAACATCATCATCAGTGGTTTAATTGAACAACTTTCTAACATAAAAGACCTAGATATTGTAATATATGCCGACGACATAATGATCATGCTGAAAGGACTCTCACATTCGCACATCCTCGACACTCTTCAAACTGCACTCCAAAACATAGAGGACTGGTGTAAAACACAAAAATTAGAAATAGCACAGGATAAAACAGCACTTATGCCAATGTACATCCGGAAAAGAACAGAATACAGTACTCATCCGACAGTCATAAAGTGGGGTATAAATGTTGTCTCAAGAATGAAATACTTGGGAGTTATGCTTGACTGCAAGATGGATTGGTTTCCCCACACTCAATTCCTAGAAAACAAATTACTGAAGCTTCGAAATAACCTAATTCGATGTTCCAAATCATCTTGGGGAATCTCTTACCACCACCTTCTCACGATTTATAATCATGCCATCCTCCCAGTTATCAGTTATGCGGCGGAGGCCTGGAGCCAATCATTATCCTGAAGAGCTAATATTAAATTAACGCAGATCCAAATATCTTTCCTAATTTTCGCGACCAAAGCATACAAAACAGTCTCCAACGTAGCTCTGCAAGCAATAGCAGGGACAATGCCAATAGAGCTAGCCCTACATCTGAGCAAAGACATAAAAGCCGCTAGTAGAGGCTTGCCCACTAATGCAGTCCTGCCCAAACTTAAGAAGACTGAAGTATTAACCAGATATGGAGGAATCCATCCGAAAGACAACATCATAACAATAGATTACAGAGGTACAGTTATCCCAGCCAACATACAGATCTTCACAGATGGATCAAAAACGGAAAACCACGTCGGAGCTGGATTAGTCGTAGAAGAAAATTCAAAAGAAATTTACACCGAATCACGTAGACTGGACAACGAATGCTCTATATTTCAAGCAGAACTTATAGGCATCCAAATGACAGTGGACTGGATCCAACAACAAAGTAATGTAAACACTTCCTATGCAATACACGTGGACTCGCAAGCAGCACTTCTGGCCATCTCTAACAAAAGAACTACACAACCAATAGCAGTCAACACCAGAAAGAAAATTATCACTCTGAAGAAAACTCAAGTCTCACTAAACTGGGTCAGAGGACATACAGGAATCAGAGGTAACGAACGAGCCGATTATCTAGCAAAATAGCTACCAGCTATAAAAATACTGTAACCTATAACTCCATCGCTATTTCTCGAGCCAAGCAACTTCTGCTAAACTATTACATCAACATATGGAATGCAACATATACCAACTCCGAGGTATCATTTCACACCAAACAGTTCATCCCCTCTATTCACCACCGGCTCTCTATATCCCTATGGCCAAACTTCATCCTTACACAATTCCTAACCAACCACGGACGCTTCCGTATATATCTTCACAGGATCAAAAAGTCACCATCTCCCCTATGTAACTGCCCCGAAATTCCACCACAGACAGCAATACATCTTCTGACAGAATGTTCCTGTACTCAAGAGACCGGCCTCCTGTTCACTACCTCAGATACTACAGCACCACATCAACACCGCCACAGTGACGAACTTCATCACCAACATCTTCCGCTCACTTCAAGAATAAACTCTTGAACAATCAACTACAGCAAAACAAAATGTAAATGTATGTAAATAACTGTAAATATCCCGTGATATGCCCATGGTAAAAGACGGGTTGAAATATAATGTAATAAAATTAAAAAAAAACACTCGACGTAGCTGAATACCTGCATGTACAAAGGTTTACAATGGGTAACTCACTGGCACTATCGAACCCGTAGATTCCTGACCGCGCGGACACAAGCTCCCCATACATCCCTATCCTGAGCTGTTTTCCAATCACCTCCTGTATAATCTACTTCCCTCAATCATGGTGTTAATGTTATTCTCCCACCTCATTTTCGGTCTACCAACTGGCGTTTTTCCATGTCCCTATTTCATTTCCATTCGTGCCACATGTCCTGCCTATCACTGTCTACGAGATTTGACTGTTCTCATTGTAACTAGTTTCTATAAAGATAATGTAGTTCACTATTAGGCCTATATAGTATTCTCCATTCTTTGGTCCAAAAATATTCCTAAGAACTTTATTCTCAAATACTCATAATATCTCTTCTTCCTTCCAAGTATTAGGCCAAGGCCTTTTACGATCCTACAGAAAATTTTCCCTCCAGCATTTAATAGGACGGCCCAGTGATCTTCGTCCTCTTGGTATATAATTATAAACAGCTTTGGGGATCCGATTTGAACTCATTCTTTCTAGATAGTGTTTCCAATTTAGTTGGTGCTGTTTAATATATTCCAAAATTGGCGTAGTCTTCAATTCTTTTAAGATATCGGTGTTCCTTTTCCGATCCCGTCTGGTGTAACCAGCTGTTCTGCGCATGAATCTCATTTCACAAGCCATTATTCTGCTTTCATGTTGTCTTTTTAGTGTCCATGCTTCACTACCATAGGCCAACACTGGTCTAGCCAAAGTGTTATATAAACGTAATCTGGTGTTTTTTTTTACAAGGGATGGTTTCATAACTTGATTAATAATTCCCAAACTTTTATTATAACTAGTATTTTTTTCAGGGATATCTTTTTCATCCCAGATAAAGAGATTATTTTCTCCTTCTTGAAACTAAAAGTTCATGTTTCACATCCATATAATATAACTGATAGAATAACAGTTTTATATATGTTCAGTTTAATGTTTTTTTGAGAGAAGTTGGGAAAGAGTCTCTGAAATAAATAATAACATGCATTACCAGAATCGAGCCTCATCTTTGGGGCCAAACAAGTTTTATTTTTATTAAACATTACAATAAAACCAAATTAAAACATTTGCACTCTGGTATTCGAGTAACCTTACAAATTTTGTTTGATCGCGTAAATAGATTAATGCATTTATTAATATTTTTCAATATTTGTCTTAAAATACATTTGTATTATGTATAAAACAAGAAATGGTATGACCTTAAATTATTATTGAAAATTTAGACATTAATAAAATATATTATTTTAGGTTCTCGATATCCTGATGATACTATTGTAAAAAAATAATAATAATATATTAATAGATAGATAGATCATCGGTTGATTAATGTCTTTGATATCGTCCGATTCCTAACAGCCAATTTTGTCGGTCCAACCACGCCGCACATAAGGATGAATCCCTATTTTACGACAACAAAAATATAATGCAATTGTTTTTTAATTATTTTGACTCAGAAATGTAGCAAAAAGTTGTTAAAAGTTGTTGTGTGGATCATGTTATTACCGATCACTCATCCGTGCACAGTCAGCTCTTGCAATTAAAAAAAAAACTCCATGGCGCGATAGGCCCAGAAGTGATGTTGACCTACTTACCAGCCGGCTACTGGCAACACATCAGAGGTAGACGATCTTCTAGTCAGCATGTCGGGTCCCCAGCCGTTAGAGTTGGTTTTACTCTTGGAATTACTTAACCTAAATATTCTTGATCTGGACAAACAGGGATAAAAGCATTTCTATTCGTAAATAATAATGGCGAGCAGACAGCTCGTTTCATTCCCAGTAGTTGCTTTTGTAATACCTATTTAGTTATCAAAAAAGGCATGAAAGTAAAATAAAACGAAAGTTTTATTGAAATAAATCTATGTAATTCTTTATAATATAGTACATGGTCACCATTATAATTAATCGTCATCGACTTGATGGTTCTATTCATCTGATTCATTTTCACCCGCACCACTCGCTCAACATACTTACATTACTTCATTATAAGGATTTAATTTTAAACACATCTGTCTTCACATTATGTCCACATGAAATGACTGAAAGGATGTTTTCAATACCTCGCATCTATTCCGGTTATTTCCGACACTAATAATGGATTATTGAAAAAAATTCCGGGCTCCGTTCGCGTCATTACTGTTACTTCCACCTTGCTTAGGCTAATCGAAAACAAGGCCCATTTGTTCGTAAAATGCTTTTGCAATACTTTTTTTTGTTTCCTTTACTTTTTCTTTAGCATCATTACCCCTAGGTTGCCACTTCTCTAGACTGAGTTTGTAAGCTTCACAAGTACGCGTGAATACCATATTTACATTATAAGTATATTTGTCATAAGCTATTTGAGCAAGTTTTCAATACACGGTGATTACAAATGATTGGAGCGATTTCATGATTTTATTGTAGCGATCTTATTTGACATATCTTCACAGAACTTTAAAGTTATGTATAAAAACTCATAAGGTTTTTTTTTGTTTTCTCTCGCAGCCGTGTTTCAGCTTTAAACCGAGAGAGCGCAGCAGTTATCAAAGATGGCGACAGGCGAGGAGAAAGCATATGCTGTGCTTGAATTTCATTCAACTCAATCTGTGATAACTGTGCAACGACACTTCAGAACGAAGTTCGAGAAAGATGCACCGAGTGCCAACTCCATTCGGCGATGGTATGCGCAATTTAAAGCTACAGGATGCCTCTGTAAAAGGAAATCAACGGGTCGTCCTTCAGTGAATGAAGAAAAGGTTGAGAGTGTGCGGATGAGTTTCACACGTAGCCCACAGAAATCAACACGAAAAGCGAGCAGAGAGCTGAACATTCCACAACCGACCGTTTGGAAGATCTTGCGGAAAAGATTGAAGCATAAACCTTACCACTTGCAATTTCTACAAGCCCTTACGCCATTGACAAAGTGAGTCGGTTTGAATTTTGTACACAAATGCAGCAGTTTATGGATGAGGATGGTTTTTGTGAGAAACTTGTCTTCAGTGACGAAGCAACATTCTTTGTGAATGGCAAAGTGAACAAACACAATGTGCGAATCTGGGGCACAGAAAATCCCCGCGTTATTGTGCAGCACATTCGCGACTCCCCAAAAGTTAGTGTGTTCTGTGCGGTTTCTCAGTTCAAAGTTTATGGCCCTTTTTTCTTCTGCGAGCAGAACGTTACAGGACACGTGTACCTGGACTGCTGGAAAATTGGCTCATGCCGCAGCTGACGACCGACAGTGAGACCTTCATCTACCAGCAGGATGGTGCTCCACCACACTTCCATCACGATGTTCGTGAATTTTTAAACATGAGATTGCCAAACCGATGGATCGGTCGCAGTGGAGAGAATGATCAGAAATTGTTGTCATGGCCTCCACGCTCCCCCGATTTGACGCCGTGCGATTTTTTTGTTTGGGGGTATGTGAAAGATTCAGTGTTTGTGCCTCCTTTACCAGTAGACTTACCAGAACTGCGAGCTCGCATAATCAATGCCTTTGAACAAATTAATAGGGACATGTTACGTCGAGTATGGGACGAACTTGATTACAGACTTGATATCTGCAGAATCACCAAGGGGGAGCATATGGAGCACCTGTAGCATCTCAAAAAAAACCTGGGAAGTTGCTCTATGTATCTGTAAAAGTTCGTGAAAATATGTCGAATACTACAGCTACCATAAAATCATGAAATCGCTCCAATCATTTGTAATCACCCTGTATTACTTAAATGTTTAGGCGTAGCTTTACATACATTACAAGCTCGCGATCATAAGGTATCTGTTAAAATCAAGCCACTTGATGTGTTTATCGTTAAATCGCTCGTACATGTGACGACAAGCTCGCAAACATTGCCAGAACCAATATTTTTAATAAATATTTTATTTTCTTACTATATTCTTCAGGCAGTTCACTAACACTAAATTCGTCCAATATATTCACTTATAATTGTTCAACACACTTAACTGTAGAGAGTTTGTAAAACTGTTTATTTCTTAACACCATGAATAGTTCTCTTCTTTAATCTTAATTTCCGTACAATTAGGTACTGGGCGCCTACCTGCAAATATAACGGTTTTATAAACAAAGGGGAGAAAATGGGAACGTACTGTTTACTTGTAGTTTAAAAGAACAAAAAATCTTGGTATAACTCTTTTGGAGATAACCCTCGTTAAATTCAGCTTTTCTTCTCTTCACTCTTCTACAAAATAGACAGTTAAATAAAATGTATTCACTGAAACTATTAAGTTATAAATTATTGTAAACGTAAGTACAAACCTGAGGCTTCTGGCTTCGTGTAAAAAAGTAGATGATCTGCTCAACAAAACCGAACAAATGGAGTTACTCCGTCAACGAAAAAAGCGCAATTCAGCGGCTTCTCCATACGTCATAATTTCGAGAACTTTAAGCGCTTACACATTCTTTTGTGTTGCAAAAACAGAAGAAAAAAACATCGAATACAAAGGACTAATTATTGTAGATCATGATCAAGGTATTATTTACTAGTTACAGAAAAAATGAAAATCCTATTTTTGTCGTCGTAAAATAGGATTTCGTCCTTATGTGCGCCGTAGCGTAGTGGTTAAGGCACTGAGCTACAAGCCGGAGGGTCGAGGGTTCAAGTCCCGTTGGGGTCAGGATTTTTAAACTGACCCAAACCCTCTGGCGGCACTATGGCCCTGGGGTCGACTCAGCCTCTAACGGAAATGAGTACCAGACGCTTGTTCTGGGGGTAAAGGCGGCCGTCACGCAGGGCTGACAACCCGGCTGACATAAAGTGCCGATTGTCTAGAAAAAGTGGGATCCTTAACCTCCTACTACCCCAAGGGCCTCCGGGTCTTTTGTGGGATCAGTTTACTTTACTATTTATCCAATCTCCTGGTTGTAGATGTTTCTCCTTCACGTATAAACATATTCCTTCATTTAGGCGTAGCAGCGCACGCAGGTATTAGCTTAGCAATTATACCCGATTAAAGCTATTTTAAGGGTAAGTTCCGGAGAAGATTACATAACAATGGGATACATGGTATTTACAGGAAAAAAAATAATAACAGTTAAGTCTCGTAGATTGCGATGGGCAGGACATGTGGCAGGAATGGGGAATGAAAGACGTGTATGGAAGCTTCTTGTAGGAAAACCAGAAAAAAATGCCCAGTTGGTAGACCAAGAATGAGGTGGGAGAATAACATTAACTATGATTTGAGGAAAGTAGGTTATATAGGGGACGATTGGAAACATTAGCTCAGGATAGGGATGTATGGAGAGCTTATGTTCTTGCGGCCCTGAAACCTACAGGTTCGATAGTTTCAGTGAGTTTGTTATAAGAGATAAGTCAATTAGATATTATAGAAGTAACAGATTAAAAAAAGAGAGAACAATGCGGAAGTTTTGTTTCTGCAATAAGATTTTATGGCTAATTCATTTTTTGATGTTATTGTACATTTTCCACGAGTAACAAACAAAGCAGAAGGTAATCATCTGTACAGCTTTAAGGGAATATCATGAAACAAAACTCAATACATCACATTCAAGGACGGTTTTATATACAATATGTAACTGCTAGAGTCAGCAATCATCCGTACGAAAACAGATATCACGTAGCGTCCAGAGCCAACCAAATTAATATATATTATTTTAATAAACAGATGCATTCACTGAAAATTAACTAATGTCTATAATGACTATTCAACTCATGCCACAAATGCTAGTCAATGACCAATCACGTTTCAATGAATGTTGTTTCACAACCAATGACAGTCGTGTTTCACCTCGCTCTTTATCGATTTCTCTTTATCAACTCCTGCTTTTGTGATAAATAAAGCTCCTCCTTTTTAATATTCTGAACAGGTCAGAAGCATTATTTTTCTCCAACAAATACTTTGAATATAGCAAATAATGAAAAGATTCCTTGATTTTACTGAGTTGTTTACTAAAAAAATAAATGGATAACCCGTAATGTTGATTATGATATATAGTTTGATGTGCTTCATTATTTCTCCACTTGGGTGCAC
Source organism: Diploptera punctata (assembly GCA_030220185.1). Lineage (NCBI taxonomy): Eukaryota > Metazoa > Arthropoda > Insecta > Blattodea > Blaberidae > Diploptera > Diploptera punctata. The sequence continues at coordinate 79,043 of JASPKZ010008909.1, forward strand.
TCTTACAATATTGCGATCTTATTTGGCAACAAATAATATATCAAGGTGCAGTGAATGAAAATAACCTCACATTTCTGATTTGTTTTCAAACATCGCCGTTTACATTAAATATATATATATAAATATTTTTAAAATGACTATAGTTAAACAATGATTTGTGAGTAAACAGCTTAATTTTATTCGTTAAATAGCCCTAACAAATGCCACTCTTGATTTCCAAATCCTCACTTCGTGAGTCGTGAATTTATCAATAATTTGGAAATCACTCGTGGCATTACTTATGAAAATTAAAACCAATCCCAATAAACATATATTTTTTCCTCTTTTCGTTTACACTGTTTTCTTTCACGTTTTACCTTTTTCTTAATTTTCTGTTATTTTCACATATAGACACAAGGACAAGACACACACCCAGACCCATGGTGGAGATTAAAAATCCCCTTCCCCGCCGGGAATCAAACCCGGGTCGCCGGAGTGGAAGGTGAGGACTTTACCGACTACGCCATGGCGACGGACATAATTGAGGCAACATAACAAATTTCGTCTTCGTGGAGTTTTATTTGGTACATAAAAATAAACTAGACACCGTAAATGAAAACACCAACATAATAAAATTAATTTCTTAAAAACAAAATTTATCTCATAAATAAATATTTCATTTCATTAACGCAGTTTAACCTTTCACCTTACAGGCACTTTTACGTGCCACACGCCACCCGGACCTTACAGTGACACGACCTGTCGGGAGAGGGATTTTAGGTATGGATCACACACATACTTGCGAAACATGGACTCTTACTTTAAGGGAGGAAAAGAGATGACCAGTATTTGAGAATAAAGCTCTTAGGGAAATTTTTGTACCAAAAAGAGATGAACACACAGGTAAATGGAGAAGACTACATAACAGTGAGCTACATGACCTTTATCGGAAGCCAGATATAATAATAACAGTTAAGCCTCGTAGACTGCGATGGGCAGGACATGTGGCACGAATGGGGAATGAAAGACGTGCACGGAAACTTCTTGTAGAGAAACCAGCGAGAAAACGCCCAGTTGGTAGTCCAAGAATGAGGTGGGAGAATAACATTAATTATGATTTGAGGGAAGTAGATTATACAGGGGATAATTGGAAACATTAGCTAAGGATAGGGATGTATGGAGAGCTTATGATCATGCAGCCATGAATCTACGGGTTCAATAATGCCAGTGAGTTAGTTATCACACACATACTTTTTTTGACCACACAAGGACATGTAGTGCCTTCTCGAATGAGTGATCAGCTCAATGCCAAGGCCTCCTCCGAGGCAACACAACATTAAGACCAACACACACATTGATATTAAACATGGCGAATATGATGATGGTGATGATAATGATGGCCAGATGACGTTAAGGGACCGTTTGGGACTTAACGTTTCTTGACGTTTGTCTTACAGGTGAAGAAAAACCACGAAAAGTTTCACCCAGGAAACTTGTCCAGACAGGGGATCGAACCTGGCCCCCTGTACCTCGATACTACAGCAATGGATCAAAAATAAATATAAATTTTCTATTAAAAATTCTTATAATATGTTTAGACCGCGGTGGACTAGTGGTTATGCTCCTTGTCTCTGGTCCCGAGAGTCGCGGGTTCAAACCCGGCCGGGGTCGATGAATTTTTTAGGACGGAAAAATCCAAGGAGCAAGTCCTCCGGGAGGGACGTTAAGCCGTGGGTCCCGAGTCTGAAGATTTTCAGGCTCGTAAAAAATCCTTAAGCCTGAATGAAAAGGCCTCTAAGCAAAATTTACCGAATTTTCCCGTTCTAGTACTACCTTGGTTTCCTAGATGTCAGTATGAGGCGGAACGCTGACCACGTTCCACTCAAAATGACATCTATACGAAAACAAGTGTAACTAAATTAGTATGGTTCAAATTCTTCCCTGTAGGGGGAGAGCGCCTAAATCTCTGTAAAGGGAAAACATAGGCCTACAATACAGAAACAAATGTTTAGAAAATAAAACACCACTCTAAAATCATTACAACTTAATATTGGGCCAACAAATAAAACCCTTTTTTTTAGTGATACTGCGTTTTGTCGTATCTACCAACAGCAATGGTGACCAAAATTGAAAGTTCAAATTCCTACATTTCGGGGTTGCCAACTTAAATAACTATACTGTAATATTACATATTTCAATCACGCGTGTGGGAAGTAAACCACTGCCCTCTATGTATACTATATAGGCCTACAATGTACGAGTATATACAAAAAATATGCAAAAGGTAGTGTTAATATACATTATACGAAACATCATCATCATCATCATCACTCCAGGGATTAGGCAATTGCCCGTTCCGACTTCATATTGCTCAGCCCAACGTCTTCTAGGTCTTCCAATATACGAAACATATAACTGCATTTTAAATGAACGAACATTATATGAAACAATATAAAACAATAAATTCATACTTGCCTCAATTTTATCACTAAATTGGTCTCACGACCTCTTGTTGTTTCAACTAATAAACATAGCCCACATTGTTAACGTTAGTCAATTGTTTATAATGAACGCAAATATTTCCAACGAAGATGTTATTATTTTACTATTATTTATTATTTTGAAAACACCATCGCGCAAAAAATAATGTACAACGCACGTTTGTGAAGTGTTTTACAGAATCTCGGAAATTAAAAACCTCGCTATCGTTCGGTTTTTAAACAATTTCCTCGATTCTGTAAAAACACTTCCCAACCTCGGATCGTAATGTAGGGCCTACTATTGTATTCTAGTACAAATAAATTCTAAAATTTAGTTCGATATCTTTTGTGAGAGATGAACAGAAAAGGAAATGGAGAAAACCACATAACAGTGAACTACATGGTCTTTGTAGGAAGCCAGATATAATAAGAACAGTTAAGTCTAGTAGATTGTGATGGGCAGGACATATGGCACGAATAAGGAATGGAAAAGGAGCTTGGAAACTCCTTCTAGGATAACCAGAGGAAAGGCGCACAGTGGCAGGCAAATAATGAGGTGGAAGAATACCATTATGCATGATTTGAGGTATGGGGATCCCAATAGGTAACAGATTTTTGCTGACATTACAACTTGCTGATGATCAACTGGTTTTAGCGCAAGACAAATTTGATATGGAATTCATGATAAAAAGGTTGAAAAACACATATGAATCATGGGGTCTCAAAGTAAATTTACAAAAAACAGAATATCTGGCAATAAATAGCAATGAACGAGAAAATTTAATATTGGAAGAAGCAATCCAAATAAAGCAAGTGAAACAAACTAAATATTTGGGAATAATTATGGATAACATTGAAGGTATAGGCAAAGAGAACATAAAACATAGAATTGAATTGAGTAGCAAAATAATATCATCGTTAAATTCCATCTGGTGGGATAAGTATATTTGGAAAGACACAATAACATATATTGGTAAAACATTGGTGGAATCTGTTGCAATGTATGGAAGTGAGGTATGGACAATCAATAAGTACTACAAGAATAGACTGATAGCTCTAGAAATGGATTATTTACGCGGAAGTGCCAGAAAGTCTAAATTAGAACATGTCACAAATAAGGAAATTAGAAACATAATGGAAGTAAAAGGAAGCATAATTGAAAGAACTGAGTAGAAGGAATTAAAGTGGTTAGGACATGTTTTATGAATGGAAGATGAGCGATGGCCGAAGCAACTATATGAATGGCATCCGAACAGAGAGAACAAAAGAGGGAGACCAAAGTTAACATGGAAGGAAAACATGAAGATAATAATGCAAGCTACAGGGCTAAGCATCGAAGATGCCCAAGACCGCAGGCTTTGGAGGTTTGGCACGGGAAGACGGCAGCAGCTGTAAAAAAACCGGAGATAGATAGATAGATATTATGCAGAGGATGATTGGAAAACATAGGCTCAGAATGGGCATGTATGAAGAGCTTATGTCCGCGCGGCCATGGACCTTTGGGTTTAATAGTGCCAATGAGTTAGTTTTAGAATAAAATAGAAACCGAATGGTGTTGTAGGTACTAGTTTCATGAAAGTTACATCATCATAATCATCATCATCAGGTATCAAAAGGCAGCCGCCCACCATCTTCCGGAAACAAAACGCCATTCCTCTCTGTCCATCCATTGATCTTCCTCCAATCTTCTGACAATCATAGCCGCTTGCACACCATCTATCCAAGTTTTATTTGGTCTTCCTTTCTTCCTCCTTTCCATTGGGATCCATTCCTTAATAAGTATAGGCAATGTTTGCTCTGGCATTGTTTTGACGTTGCCATACGACCTGTACTTTTCTATGATGTCCGGCTCCTCCTATAATTTCCCTTATTTCTTTACTTCGTATTCTATCCATTCTAGATTTTCCAGCTGATCTTCCATTTCTACACTTAAAATTCTTTTCATTTCCCTAATAGGAATTCGCCAAACTTCAGCACCATATGTAAAAATGCTGAACTATGGTTTGATATATTTTAATTTTCTATTTTTTAAAGTTATATATTTACTTAATTATTAGCTTTACGACCCTTTGAGTCTAACGATAGCCTCTCCTTTGTTAGGAGGTTCTATACCAAGCCAATTTAGCTACGCTTATTTCCCTACATATGCCATAAATGGCATGCGGTCAGCTTACAGACCCAATGAAACATCTAGTGGCCAACTAAGCTACATGATCTACATAGGAAACCAGATATAATAATAATAAGAGATATGTAGACTGCGTTGGGCAGGACATGTGACACGAATAATATGAATGAAAGAGGGACATCTAAGTTTCTTGTAGGAAAACCAGAGGGACAGCGCATAGTAGAGAGGCCAAGAATGAGATGGGATAATAACATTAACCAGGTTTTGATGGAAATAGATTATACACGGGTTGATTGAGAACATTAGCTCAGGAAAGGGATGTATGAAGAGTTTATGTCCGCGCGGCTATGAACCTACAGGTTCGATAGCGTCAGTGAATTATAAGAGATAAGTCGATTAGATATTATAGAAATAACAGAATTAATACAGAGAGGAAAACGCATTTGTTATGTTTCTGCAGTAAGATTTTATCGCTGACTCATTCGTTTTTTAACGTTATTTTACATTTTCCATGAAACAACGTTGCAAATAGGTAAACATGTGTATAAACTTCAAGGGAATACCACGAAACTAGCACAACCAATACATCAGATTCAAGGACAGTTTTGTATACAATACACTGCGGTTCTTGTAGGTACAGTATAACTGAGTCAGCAATCATCTCTAAGTTTTGTTTACAAAACAGATTTCACATAGTGTCCAGTGCATAGAAGTTACGAAATAAAGCGAATCAAATTAAAATTGAGGCAATAATATTTCCTCTGTCTGCAGTTTTATTTTATACATAAAAATAAACTATATATTTATTTATTTATATACAGATTTTTAGTGTTTAAACATCTTAAAGTTTTATTTTTCTTCTCCACTCGTTTAATAATAATAATAATAATAATAATAATAATAATAATAATAATAATAATAATAATAATAATAATGGTAGTAACAATGATTATTATTATTATTATTAATTTATTTAAACACAGACTCTAGTCTTGGAAAACTCAATTTTGAAATTTTGGATTTAGACCGGATTTTTTGCATTCTAAATCCCGGATACATCCTCTAGATAGTATTTTTGCAGTTTTTGAAATTACGAAAATTTTGACATTTATTGGAAAAACACAACTACTATAGTCTTGGAAAACTCAATTTTGAAATTTTGGATTTAGACAGGATTTTTTGCATTATAAATCCCCGATAGACCCTCTAGATACTATTTTTTCAGTTTTTGAAATTTCGAAAAATTTGAAATTTTTTGGAAAAACACAAAGACTATAGTCTTGGAAAACTCAATTTTGAAATTTTGGATTTAGACCGGATTTTATTCAGTATAAATCCCGGATACATCCTCTAGATAGAATTTTTGCAGTTTTTGAAATTTCGAAAATTTTGACATCTATTCGATAAATACAGACTATAGTCTTGGAAAATTCAATTTTGAAATTTTGGATTTAGACAGGATTTTTTGCATTATAAATCCCGCATAGACCCTCTAGATACTATTTTTTCAGTTTTTGAAATTTCGAATTTTTTTTTAAACACAAAGACTATATAGGGCCTATAGTATTGCAAAAACTCAATTTTGAAATTTTGGATTTAGACCGGATTTTTTGCATTATAAATCCCGGATACACCGTCTAGATAGTATTTTTGCAGTTTTTGAAATGTCGAAAATTTTGACATTTCTTGGAACAACACAAAGGCTATAGTCTTGACAAATCAATTTTGAATTTAGACCGGGTTTTTGCATTATAAATCCCGGATACAGCCTCTAGATACTATTTTTGCAGTTTCTGAAATTTCGAAAATTTTGACAATTTTTGAAAAAATACAAAGACTATATATAGTCTTGAAAAACCCAGTTTTGAAATTTTGGATTTAGACTGGATCTTTTGCATTATAAATCCCGGATACAACCTCTAGATAGTATTTTTGCAGTTTTTGAAATTTCGAAAATTTTGATATTTCTTGGAACAACACAAAGGCTATAGTCTTGAGAAAATCAATTTTGAAATTTTGAATTTGGACCGGATTATTTGCATTATAAATCCCGGATACACCCTGTAGATAGTATTGTTGCAGTTTTTTAATGTCGAAAATTTTGACATTTTTGGAAAAACACAGAGACTATAGTCTTGGAAAACTCAATTTTGAAATTTTGGATTTAGCCCGGATTTCTTGCATTATAAATCCCGGATACACCCTCTAGATAGTATTTTTGCAGTTTTTGAAATTTCGCAAATTTTGACTTTTTTTGGATAAACGCAAAGACTTATATTCTTGAGAAAATCAATGTTCATATTTTCGATTTAGACCGGATTTTTTGCATTATAAATCCCGGATACACCCTCTAGATTGTATTTTTGCAGTTTTAGAAATTTCGCAAATTTTGACATTTTTTGGAAAAACACTATTGTCTTGTAAAACTCAATTTGGAAATTTTGGATTTAGACAGGATTTTTGCATTATAAATTCCGGATACACCCTCTAGATATTATTTTTGCAGTTTTTGAAATTTCGCAATTTTTGACATTTTTTGGAAAAACACAAAGACTATTTATTGTCTTGGAAAACTCAATTTTGAAATTTTGGATTTAGACCGGATATTTTGCATTATACATCCCATATACGCCATCTAGATATTATTTTTCCAGTTTTTGAAATTTCGAAAATTTTGAAATTTTTTTTGGAAAAACAGAAGACTACAGTCTTATAAAACCCAATTTTCAAGTTTTGGATTTAGACCGGATTTTCCGCATTATAAATCCCGGATACACCCTCTAGATAGTATTTTTGCAGTTTTTGAAATTTCGAAAATTTTGACTTTTTTGGAAAAACTCAATTTTGAAATTTTGAATTTAGACCAGATTTTTGCATTAGAAATAATTGTCACACCCTCTAGATTGCATTTTTTTAATTTCTAAAATGTCGACTTTTTTGGAAAAACATCAAGACTATAGCCTTTTAAAATTCAATTTTGAATTTAGACCGGTTTTTTTTTTGCATTAGCAAATCCCGGGCACACCCTCTACATTGTATTTTTGCAGGTTTTGATATTTCGATAATTTTTACACTTTTAGGGAAAAAAAAACTAAGACTATAGCTTTGGAAAACTCAATTTTAAAATTTTGGATTTAGACCGGATGTTTTTGCATTAGAAATCCCGAACACAACCTGGAGATAGTATTTTTTTCAGTTTTTGAAATTTGAAAATGTTTACACTTTTTTTTGGAAAAACACGAAATTTAATTTTCATATTTTGGATATTAACCGGATTTTTACTGCTAGATATCCCGGACACACGCTCGAGATTATATTTTTGCTGTTTTTTGAAATTATGAAAATTTTGACTTGTTTTGGAAAAACACCAAGTCTATGGCCTTGAAATTTTGGATTTAGACCGGATTTTTTTGATTAGAAATCGCGGACACACCCACTCGATAGTATTTCTAGATTATTTGTAATTTCGAAAATTTTGACATTTTTTGGAAAAAACACCAAACCTTGAAAAATTCAATTTTAAAATTTTGGATTTAGAGCGGATTTTTTGCATTATAAATCCCGGAAATACTCTGTAGATTGTTTTTTCGCAGTTTTCAAGATTTCGAAAATTTTAATTTTTAAAAAGAAACCATAGTCTTTTAAAACTCAGTTGTGTAATTTTGAATTTAGACTGGAATTTTTTCATTATAATCCATGACACACCCTCTAGATTGATTTTTGCAGTTTTCAATACCTCGAAAATTTTGACATTAAAAAAAGGAAACTATATAAAATACTATCTAAATCGAAAATTTCCCGAACGAGGAAATCCGAACCTATATTCTTGGTATTTTTCCAAAATGTCAAAAACCTTCTAAATTTTGAAAACTGCAAAAATTTATTCCAGTGAATATGTCCGGGATTTGTAATAGAGAAAATCCGGTGCATATCGAGAATGTTCCGATCAAGTTAGGTAGTCTACAGTCTTCGTGTTTTTACCTAAAATAAAAAATATCTCGTAATTTAAAAACTGCAAAAAAGGAGTGTTGAGAGCGTAACCAGTTTTCTAATGCAGAACATTTCCGATCGAGTTATTATATAAAAATATTTTTGGGCCACCTATTTAGATGTTTCCTTCACATCGATAAATATGCTTTACTTACAATTTCATTACGAGTAGAATGTATGCTGACTCGCCTGTAAATTTTGCTACTATTTTCACCTCGTCTTCAATTGATGATGCGGGATATTTTTCACTAAACTGTTTGTTATTTCTCTCTGATTTTCAAATGTTTTAATTTGTTATTATTGTACAGAAGTGGTCATTTTGAACAATTGATCTTGAATAATATTTGCGGGCTGAAGAGACAACCCTTGAGCACGCCGGACGGGGAACTTCATGACCAACAGCCCGGAAATCTTCTTCATAATAACTCCGCCCTAAGTCAATACATGAATTTCCAATGTATTCTACATTGCGCATGCGTAATAATAAAACAATGCTTATTTAATGTATTAAAATTGTGATTATATATTTTGAAAATTTCCCATATAACTTTTATAGACGTCTGCTAGATAATATATATTTTTGTTTTATTTATTTCGAGTGTTAGAGGGCAACTACATTTTCTTACACTCTCAAAGGTAAAATTGTTACTCGATCAATGGAAATACATCTGCTTTGTTTAAATTGCAACTGGAACTTAGCTGGGAAAAGGCATCTTACAGTTTTGCACAACTGGAGTTTTTCAAACTGTATTAAAATTCCTCCAAGAAACACACACAAACCACCTACTGTTATGGAATCATATATCATTATCATAATCAAGGATTACACTTTAAAGTATGTCCCAATCTCATATTAGATTTGGTCTGTCCATATTTTAATGGATCTTCCTACATTTCTTCTTCCTAAAGGCCATCCGTTCTTAAAGTGATCCTCATCAAAACAAAACCATGTGACTATATCGCTTTTCATTGGTTATCGACACCGACGTACGTTGTAGAAGCTATAAGTACGCGAAAAATTAGCTCCCTTCATTGAATTTAAAATATCTCCTCTGAATATACTTTTATTCTTCCTGAATGAAAATAATAACATTCAAAACATAGAAAATATTCTAAAATATACCTAATCAATAATTACAGCAAGTTTATTACATATTGATGATGCATTTAAGTCAAGCTTCAGTCGATACTGAGCCAACAAAATGGCTGAAGGTGTTGAGTCTTCTGTTGCTATGTCGCCATCTAAATTTTTAAAACACAAATCTCGTAAACGTTTGACTAGTGGTAAAAAAAATAGTTATTTCAAATGTATCTCACAAGTTTAGTGAAAACTTTCACCAGTCAACGATCACATGTCTTATATACTTCACACTGTCAATGTGACAGTAATTGTGGCGCGAATGGCGGAAGGATACAATTGGCGTTTGTATATCGTAAAATAGAAATAATATCATTACATACTTCTCAACTATGTTTTTCCGACTATATACAATATTTGTATTTGTTTTGTAGCAAATTTTACAGAGACTGGTCTAACAACCAACCCCCAACTTGGAGGATCATTAAGTACTTGTTTAGGAATTTGTTCTCTAGAAATGACACCTGCTAACACGTTTCTCCTAACAGTTGATCCCTTTTCCATCATTTCTGATATTGGAAATACAAACTAACGTTTGTTTGTTCAGCAAGGGGAGGGGCTGTTAACAGCTAAATATTTGGTAATTATGCAGAAACGTTGCACGGACGACATAAGAATCCGTTCATTTGGACTATGTTTAACATTCATTGTATCGAATGATGTCACTGTTTTTGTTGTTTTAGTCATTTTAAATATGGCTCAATGAGGTTTATATATTTCAGTTTTAGTTAATATTTTCACGAATTCTTGCGGTTTGCCGCGGAATTTGAGAGTTAAGGCGGGCGAAGAACCCTTTCATATCGGTTTTCAAAATACAAAAAAAAGTCCTAATTTTAAACCATGTGCCTCACAGTAGATATTAGTTAATACACATCGACTCACTTCCTGTGTACAAACAATAATATTTATGTTATATACTATTTCCATAGTAATTCTGCCCAAAGGCAGGTCGTTCACTGATATCATATCATTTTCATGCTATGCTTGCAGCTTTACTAGGGAATTGTAGGTGTGGTAGCTTCCCGTTGCTTTCCACACCGGTGAAGGATGATGATTATGATGATGATAATGACAAGGATGATGATGGCCATATGATTTCGGGGACCGTTTGGGCCTTAAAGTTTTCCTGACATTTGTCTTACAGGTGAGGAAATCCCCGATAAAAACCTCACCCACAAAAACTGCCCCGACCGGGGATGGAACCCGGGTCCACTGCGTGGCAAGGCAGCACGCTACCTCGAGACCACAGCGGTGGTTAATTAGTAAGATCCATATTTCTGTTAAGTTTTTTTAATATTCCACAAATAGTATGAGGATTCCTTCACATTAACAAACATTGGTGAGAAAAAACTGTTAATATCTCACACTAACATCACATTAATAATTTCTGTTTAACATTGGTTATTACGTCACATATCAGTTACATTTTTATATTTCTTCATTTAGAAAATAAACATTAAAAATTGCTCTTTCTCCTTTATAAATACAAAATATGAATGTTGATGACAAACAATGGCTATAAGGTAATAGTTACATAATGCATATATATATATATATATATATATATATATGTCCACCGCTGTGGTCTCGAGGTAGCGTGCTGCCTTGTCACGCAGCGGGCCCGGGTTCGATCCCCGGTCCGGGCAGTTTTTCTGGGTGAGGTTTTTATCGGGGTTTTTCCTCACCTGTAAGACGAATGACAGAAAAACTTTAAGACCCAAACGGTCCCCGAAATCATATGGCCATCATCATCATCCTTATCATTATCGTCATCATCATCATCATCCTTCACCCGGTGTGGAAAGCAACGGGAAGCTACCACACCTACAATTCCCTAGTAAAGCTGCAAGCATAGTATGAAAATGGTATGATTGCAGTGAAGGACCTGCCTTCGGGCAGAATTACTATGGATATATATATATATATATATATATATATATATATCTGAACTTTCTTTGCTATTTTATACCTAGTCATTTTTCAATACAAGGAATAATTTATATGTCTTGAAAAAAATTTTAAATTAATTGTTAATTTTCCGAAAAACCCATAACAATTAAGGCTAATGAGAATATTAGTTTTCCAAATTGGCTAATTAGTCAACACCTTTAAGGAGTGGTTCTATAGATCAGAAGTCCAAGTTTCGAATCTCGCTGAAAAACAGGCTTAGAGTTGTATTTAAAATACGTTGGAATATAGTGTGAATTGTATAGAATTTTATGGATAACTTGAATTGAGATAGAAATGAAATAGAAAGTTGGTTAGTGGTAGAAGCGAATAATAAAAGGGTGACAGCTAGTAGCCTAAAGTGGATTTTTTTAAATTCTAAATTAGCTTACGTTCAAATGAACGGAAAACATGTAGTAGTTCATTTATCGTTAATTTACTATTTCATGGTTCATATAAATGTTCATCGCATTATTTAATATCTTCTGTATGACTTGATACTCTCTTCTCTCTACATCTAATGTGTTTATCCTGAGCTGATGGAACTGGAATCCTCACAACTAGGAACCAGCGAGGCCGGTCACTTCTAATACTATTTTAATGTGTTTCACATTTCTTGTAATCCGTCCAAGACATTAATTTCTTTGTGGGGTACACATAAACAAAAATGTGTTCGTGCCAGAGCCTGCAAAGAAGAGAATAAATATGTGGTTTAAATAAAAGTACCGTCATCGGCCACAATGTGAAAATGTATTAAAATATTCTGAAATAGTTAGCCCGGGGACGTTGCGTAATTGGTAAGGCAATATGCTACAAGCCGGAAGATTGCGGATTCGATTCCCGAAGATGTAATATTTTTCACTAATGTTCTTCTTCTACTGAGGAACTCATAATCATTACAAGGAATCATAAATCCTAACGTTATAAAAACTGTTGGATTCAAAAATGTAAAAGATAATATACATTTGTAACTAGCGTAAACATTCTCACGGTGCATTGCACATGCGTCTCAACCAATTGAGTACCATACATACGTTCTAAGTGTAAAGCAGTTGGGAAGGGCTGACAATCCGGCTGATATCTTGCATCAAATGTCTAGAAAGGTGTGAGTCGTAACTAATCAATATCCCAAGGGCTTCCTAAGGCCTGCAGTGGATAAATTACACCACTTATAGCAACCAGCCGTGATATAAATTGGGATTGTGTGTATTTTACCCAATAAACCTCCGCAAAGACGTGTGTGCCTTTACATAGTAATCACTTTTCAAGAGATTTTATTGTTTTTTGTATAAAGTTTGTGGTTTTCTTAACTTTTACATAAAACTAATCCAATCGATGATAATGATCAGGGGAAACACACAACTTAAAAACATATAATTTTTAAGCCTGATGAGAACAAATAAACGCCCTGCAATAAATTAAAGAAGTAGACAATTATGAAAAATATAGATTAAATGGACATTTCAAACAATATATAACCTAGAGTTTATAAAAAAATAAGCAATGGATAGAAGAGAGTTGTTGGTGCGGAAATGTTCATATAATGATAATGTTGAAACTGATAAATACAGCGTCTAAGACATTACACCTTGTCGTAGAGCTACCGAACATGCCCTGGTTCGAGACCCTATCTAGAAGAAATTTACTCACTGAATGTCGGCTAGTGTGGAACAGTGTCCACTTAGAATTGTGAGGAATTTGAGTTGTACTATGTACCGTGTATAACATTTTGGGAACCCGACGGTTGACCACTTATCACACATAGCTATAACGTCTACCTCTCTGTTATACCAAGTGCCTTGCACACTTATCGCTCCATGAGTTTAATTTAGTTTAAAGAAAGGAATGGCTTAAATTTAAAGCATAATAACAAAATGTTATCTGAAATAAGGTAAAGTAGAATATTTGTAAGTATAGAGTAAAATTTGTTACGTTATTGAATGAGCCGTTTAAACGATGATAAATATGTTATATGAAAATGTATTTATATTTACCTGATAGAAAAAGTGTTTGTCATTGATCTGTCTAAAATTCTTAGCAGTATAAACTGATACATAAAACAGTTTTGAGTTCAGTTTGTGAAATATTAATATTTTATTAATTTAAAATATTTTTCAATCTCAGATTTAGTGGCGTTGCTTCGTAACGTACTCGCAAGTTATTGCATCATTATTTGTTATTCAACAAGGCGCACACCATGCAATTTTTTTATGAATGTTATCTTCTTTGCAAATTATTAGGGGCAATATTTTCCCGCGAACATCATCTGGCCATCGTTATCATACTCGTCATGTTTAGTATGAATGGGTGTGTGAGTATGTGTTTCGTCTTAATGTTGTGTTGTCTTGGAGGTGGCCCTGACATTGAGCTGAGGCCAACCATGTCTTCTTGTGTGGTTGTATGTGTATGTGTTAAGATCCACAGTTAAAACCCCTGTCCGGACAAGTGGTGCAACTGTAAGGCCCGGGTGGTATGTGGTACGTAAATGCACCTACAAAGTGTGAGGTTAAACTACGCTATTGGAATGGAAATATGTGTTAACTATACGTAGCGGAAAGTCCGATATCGAATAAAACAAATTACATTCATTAATTAAATAAAAATAAAACGTAGATTTATTTTTCATATTTATTATATAATTCAGTGACAGCTGTTTCGGTACACTGTACCTTCTTCAGACATGTTAACAAATTATGAATTGTGTTCCAACTGATCTAAGCAACAATACAACAATATTTATTTAAATTTTCAAATTAAACAAAGGGGATTCATTCAAATCAAGTTGAGAATTTAACAGTTTTTTACTACTTTTAAATTTATTAATTTCTACAGCCTCCAAAAGATCTAACTTCCTACCCTTATCACAAACATATAAAATTTCAAAATTTGGGTCGAAAGAATGATTAAATTGAAATAGGTGGTTAGCATATTTTGAATATTCTAAATTTCTGTTATATGCTCTCATGTGTTCCTTTATCCGAGAGATAAAAGGTCTAGCAGTTTGTCCTATATAGACATTGTCACATGTACCACACTTCAATTTATATACACCTGATAATTCTTCTTTTTTTTATTTTCGTTTTATTGTTTTTTATTACATTTTGTAAAATTTAATTAGTTTTAAATGCCACATTAATGTTCAACTTTTTAAAGTGTTTAGATATTTTATTTGAAAGTGGGCCTATGTATGACATTACAACATATTTCTTTACGTTTTATTTGGGTAAAGGAAAAACTTTGTTAATTGCTTTTTTGTAATGAACCTTCTTAATTAAACATTCTATAATTTCAGGGTCGTAGCCATTATTAATAGCCAATTGTTTAATAATATTTAATTCATTATTATATTCCAAGGGTGAAAGAGGGATATTTAAAAGTCTATGAATGTAACTATTAAAGGCTGCCATCTTATGAGTATATGGGTGAAGAGAAGAACTATGGATAGTGGTATCAGTATGTGATGGTTTGTGAAAGATACCAAACTCAAACTTATTATCAATGTTTTTTATTGATAAATCCAAGAAATTTATACTATTATTTGTTTCTAATCCCATTGTGAACTTAATACTTCTGTGAATGTTATTAATAAAATTTAAAAAGGAATTCAATTGCCTTTTGGTTCCTGTGAAGCCTGCTATGACATCATCTACATAACGATACCAAAATAGAACATTTCTAGCTAATACATTCTTATGTATGGTTTGTTCTAAGTCATCCATAAAAATCTCTGCCAAAAGAGGGCTCAACGGATCAGCCATAATCAAACCATCTTTAGCTATGTACAATTTGTTATTAAATTCAAAGTAATTTTGATGTAAGCATGTTTTAAGAGTGTAATATTTCTTCAACTACAAAACCATTCAATTTATTAGTTAGTAAGATTCTATTAATAATCTCTATTACATCAATAGTAGGTATACTGGGAAACAGATTCTTTACGTCAAAAGAAACTAAAATTAAGTTATTAGGCAAAGCAATGTTCTTTATATTGTCAATTAATTCAATAGAGTTTTTTATACTGTAAATTGGATTGAACTTGGTATTATATGAAATTATATTTATTAGCTTTTTAGACATTTTGTATGATGGAGAACTTATAAAGGATACTACTGGTCTAATAGGATAATTTTCCTTATGTAATTTAACTAGGGAGTACAGTTTGGGTGGTTGGGGATTCATTTGTATTATAGAGTATTCAAAAAAGTTATTAAAAATTATACTATTTTTATAAATATTTATAATTTGTTTTTGATATTTCTCTGTTGGGTCTTTATCAATAATTTGAAAATTATCTGAATTTAGAAAATCTACAGTTTTAGAGATATAATCATCCTTATTTAAAGCTATTAAAGTTTGTCCTTTATCTGCTCGTGTAATAACAATATCATCATTTAAAGTTTTCTTTTTTATATCTTTAGCTATCTGATTATAGAATATATGCCTTGGTATTGTTTTCTGACCATCCTTGATCATTTTTGTGAGTGCATATTTTTCTGACTCAACATTAACTGGTTCAGATAATGTGTTATTATCATAAGTAATGCCACGAGTGATTTCCAAATTATCGATAAATTCACGACTCACGAAGTGAGGAGTGAATTTATCTAGAGAATTTGGAAATCAAGAGTGGCATTTGTTAGGACTATTTAACGAATACAATTAAGCTGTTTACTCACAAATCATTATTTAACTATAGTTATTTTAAAATATTTATATATTTATTGTAAACGGCGATGTTTGAAAACAAATGAGAAACGATAGGTACGCTTCTACTGCTTCTTTTGTTTATCACTGCAACCAGATCATACTATTTATTGCCAAAGGATCGCAATATTATAAGGAGGAGCTTTCTTTAATATGGTAATTATAACACTGATAAATATTTGGTGAAACACGACTCTGATTGGTTGTAAAACAGAAATCATTGAAACGTGATTGGTCATTGACTCCCATTTGGGGCATGAGTTAAATAGTCATTTAAAATCAGTTCACATTCCACACCTAAATTTTGTAGTAGAATATTACTATTGTCAACATTAAAATTAAATTTAAAACCCTTATTTAACAAGTCAATTTCATTTTTAGTAAAATAAGTGTCAGAAACATTAACAAACCGATGAAAAACACTGAGTGTGGATAAACAAGTAAGTTCACTGGATTTCTTAATTCCATGTAATTTGAGAGTTTGATTTTTTGAATTATGTATTTCTTATGAATCAAAACACTTCCTTTTTGTCTTGTTATAAAATCAATAATGTCAAATTCAATACTATTTAATCTAAAAGTTAGTTCTGAATGTATGTACATCAAATATACACTTAAAACATCTCTTCTACTATACTGCAAATTTCTATCTTCTCGGAGCCAAGTTCTCACTGCTACGTTTTATTTTTATTTAATTAATAAATATGGATTTTCATCAAGTAAACACCAATTCAATTGATTATGAAATTGTTTATTTTTTATGCACCTTTGACAGTTTTCGTGTAAATATTAAAAATAATACAATATGTAAATTCGATTGATATATTACACGGGTCATTGAGCTACTTATTGATTTTTCCGGAGACGCAGAATGAGAAGTACATTGTTGCCACATCTACTTTATTTATCAGACCATGTTTTGTAAACAGGGTTCGCACGTTAATTAGCCATTTTATCAAACATTACAAATACAAACCATAACCTAACATAACATTTACTGCAAAATTTATAAAATCTATAATTTCAATATTTATTTTATTATAATATTATTAATAAATAAATTGTAAATTAAAACAATATAATATAATAATATAATTAATATATAATATTATTAATAAATAAATTGTAAATTTAAATAATACAATATAATAATATAATTAATATATAATATTATTAATAAATAAATTGAAAATTAAAATAATATAATAATAATAATAATGCAATAATTTTTTATTTAGGAATATTCCACAATACAGTGTTTCTCCTTCAACCGAAAGTAATTTGTCGCCAGAGGTTTCTTGTCTAAAGCATCTTCTTCCCTCAGATCTCTAGCTTCCATAATTCTCTTCACTCCATCCATCCATCGTTCTCTAGGCCCGCCTCTTCCACTTCTTCCATTAGCCTTCCAATTAATGATCTTCTATGGTATTGTCTCTTCCATTCTTATGAGGTGTCCATACCATTTCAAACGTTTTTCTTCTATTTTTCCTAATATGTTTTCTCAACTTGCATAATTTCCCTTATTGTGGTGTTTCTGACCTTATCCATTCTTGAAATTCTTGCACATCGCCACCAAAAATCCACTTCTACTGCTAACAGCTGGTTGGCTTATTTTCTACTTACTGTCCAGGTTTCGACCCATATAATAAAATGCTTTGTAACAGAACTTGAAATGTAGTTTTCTTCGTTCTGTATATTACATTTCTATTCCAAAGTACTGAGTTCAACATACCAACGATTCTTCTTCCATCAGTTATTCTTATTTTAATAATAATAATAATAATAACAATAATAGTAATAATAATAATATATTTAAAATCTGTACTGTTCCAACATAAAGTTCATAGGAAAATTTTAGAACAAAAGAGAGATGAACAGACGGGCGAATGCAGAAGACTACATAACGGTGAACTACATGATCTATACTGTAGGAATCCGGATATAATACGGACAGTTAAGTCTCGTAGACTGCGATGCGCAGGACAAGTGGTACGAATGCGGTATGAAAAGGAGGCATTGAAGCTTCTTATAGGAAACCAGAGTGAATACGGCCATTCGATAGACCAAGAATGAGGCGAGAGAATAATATTTATCACGATTTGTGGGAAATAGATTATACAGGGGATGATTTGAAAACATTAGCCCAGGATAGGGATGTATGAAGAGCTTATGGCCTTGTGGCCATGAACCTAGGGGTTTCATAGTGCCAATGAGTTAGTTTAAACGACATGATTTTATGCAGTCAAGTCTCAATGATAGAGGTGTATGGAAGATTATTGTAGGAAAACCAGAAAAAAAACAGCCAGTTGATAGATCAAGAATGAAGTGGGAAAATAACATTAAATATGATTTGGGCGAAGTAGATTATAATGGGATAAGATGAAAACATTAGCTCAGGATAGGGGTGCATGGAGAGTTCCAGATAGATCCAGTGAGTTACTTAGTTTAAACGACATAGTTTTATACGGTCAAGTCTCCTAGATTTCGGTGAGCTGGTCATGTGACACAAATGAGGAATGGAAGAGAGGCATGGAAACTCTTTGTAGGAAATTAAGCGTAGGCGATATCAGAGACATAGAATATACAGGGAATGATTGAAAAACATATAGGTATAGGGATGTCTGGAGAGCCTATATACAGGGCTTCCAATATAAAACCGGACACGCTTCACGGGGTTTCACCCGTCAGGCAGCGCTCTCTCCTCGTCCGCATTTCACTCTGCCAGCCGCAGAGTGTCCGGTTTTATACTGGAAGCCCTGTATATGCCTATATAATTACGTCATACACGTCTTCATATTTTCCAAATTACAAGCTTTATACTCGACAGGCATCTGGTTTATTCAATGTACGCCCAGTGTTGCAAATTAACAAAACACAATCGCTAAGTGTCACCTCATGTCACCTTGACGCAGTTCTGACAGTACAAACGAATCGTCAATTAACATG
The DNA here is from genome assembly GCA_030220185.1 of Diploptera punctata. Lineage (NCBI taxonomy): Eukaryota > Metazoa > Arthropoda > Insecta > Blattodea > Blaberidae > Diploptera > Diploptera punctata. The sequence continues at coordinate 98,355 of JASPKZ010008909.1, forward strand.
GAAACGAAACGAAATATTTTGAAAACTTTGAAGATTACAATAAAATATATACTCTATGTAATTGCTCAGAGATGTTTTAATATCACTTTTGAATAAATTAATTTTTCATAATTGTCTGAAAATGTTTATTTTTTATGCAGCTTTGATAGTTTTCGAGTAAATATGAAAAATAATGCAATATGCATATTTGATTGAAATTTTATGAAGGCCATTGCGCTACTAATTGATTTTTCCGGAGACGGAGAATGACAAGTAGATTGTTGCCACATCTACATTATTTCTTAGACTGTTGTGTAAACATATCTCGCATGTTAATTAGCAATTTTTATAAATATAAACCAAACGTAACATTAAATTAACTGAAAAATTGGAAAATTTACAATAATAAACATATTATTATAGTACTACTTATAATTAGTAAAAAATGATTAATAGATAAATTATAATTATTTTATAATTAATAATAGTAATAATGATATTAATAATGATAATAATAATGATGATGATAATAATAATAATATGTCCACCGCTGTTGTCTCGGGGTAGCGTGCTGCCTAGTCACGCAGCGGGCCCGGGTTCGATTCCCGGTCGGGACAGTTTTTCTGGGTGAGGTTTTTATCGGGGTCTTTCCTCACCTGTAAGACAAATGTCAGGAAAACTTTAAGGCCCAAACGGTCCCCGAAATCATATCGCCATCGCAATCATCATCATTCATATTTATCTTATGTTAAGCTTAGGATTAGGGACTCTTCTGGCGCACCATTATCATCAACATCACCCATCATATCATCGGGGCAACGTAACCTCACCTTCGTGGCGCCCCAACTTCAGAAGTGGGTTACAAGTACGCCATGCCAGGAGAGAAACCAGGAATGTCGAAAGACAATCCTGGGGCATTTGAAAAAAAAATATAAAAAGCAATAATATGAAATAATAATGGAAATGAATAATGGAAATACTGTACTATTTCAGAACAAAGTTCTTAGGAACATTTTAGGACAAAAGAGAGATGAACAGACGGGCGAATGCAGAAGACTACATAACAGTGAACTACATGATCTATATAGTAGGAAATCGAATATAATACAGTTAAGTTTTATAGACTGCGATGCGCAGGACACGTGGTACGAATGCGGAAAGAAAGTGAGGCATTGAAGTTGGTATAAAAAACAGAGTGAAAACGGCCATTCGGTAGACCAAGAATGAAGCGTGGGAATAATATTTATCATGAATCGAGTGAAGCAGATTATACAGGGGATGATTGGAAAACATTATCCCAGGATAGGGATGTATGGAGAGCTTATCTACACGCGGCCGTGAAACTACGGGGACGATAGTGCTAGTAAGTTAATTAGTTAGTTTAAACGACATCGTTTTTTACAGTCAAGTCTCGTAGACTTCGGTGAGCAGGTCATGTGACACAAATGAGGAATGGAAGAGGGGCATGGAAACTCTAAACCAAAGGGAAGGCCAAGAATGATGTAGGAGGTTAATGTTAACATGATACTAGGGAAGTAGAATATACAGGGAATGATTGGAAAAATCTCAGGAGTCTAGGTACCACGGTTCGATAATGACAATAAGTTAGGTGAGAAAGTTGACAGTTAATGTACACAAAATTATTGGATGATCTGGCGCTCCACGAGTTGTCTCTTTCGTTTGAACTTTAAAAAAAAGTTTAACGTTCATGTGCCGTTCTTGCGTTAAAGTCACCTCAACTTCACATTTAATTTTCAGGCATTTTTTTTGGGAAATAAATCAATTTATATACTTTCCTCAGATTATTATCCACATATTGCTATAATAATTTATGCGTTTTTTCAAGTTTTAAAATCGATTAATGTGGGTGGACTCCTGGCAGAGAATCCGCTATCATGAGATTGAAAATAAAATTATAAATGTAATGTGTTAGAATGGAGAAATCACGTATTGCTAATTTATATTTATGATTGATCACAGTTATCAGCACAGCTATTAAGTTTAAAACCAAGAAATATTTAAAAAAATAACCAAAATATCATGTAATCAACAACATATTCTAGACAAAAATAAAGTAAAAATTAAAATTTCGATGACCTATTTTTGATAGTTTTAAAGTTTGAGACATTATATAAATAATTATAACTGTTTAACTGCTTTTATAACTGTCATTATTGGTTATTTAATAGTTATAACTGCTATTATTACGTCATACACTTCTTCATATTTTCCAAATTATAACATTTATACTCGACAGGCGTCTGGTTCATCCAACGTACGCCTACAGTGTTGCAAATTAACAAAACACGTTCGCTAAGTGGCGATGTTTGTGTCTCCTTGACGCGAGTTCTGACATTACTAATGGATCGTCAATTAACATGGAAACGAAATATTTTAAAAACTTTGAAGTTTATAATAAAATTATACTCTATGTAATTGCTCGGAGATGTTTTAATATTATTTTTGAATAGCTTCATTTTTTAAAATTGTCTGGAAATGTTTATTTTTTATGCAGCTTTGACAGTTTTCGTGTAAATATTAAAAATAATACAGTATGTAAATTCAATTGATATATTACACGGGCCATTGAGCTACTTATTGATTTTTCCGGAGACGCAGAATGAGAAGTACATTGTTGCCACATCTACTTTATTTATCAGACCATGTTTTGTAAAAGGGTTCACACGTTAATTAGCCATTTTATCAAGCAATACAAATATAAACGATAACCTAACGTAACATTTACTGCAAAATCTATAATTTCAATATATATTTTATTATAGTATTATTAATAAATAAATTATAAATTAAAACAATACAATATAATAATATTATTAATATATAATAAATAAATTGTAAATTAAAATAATATAATATAATAATGCAATAATTTTTTATTTAGGAATATTCCACAATACAGTGTTTCTTCTTCAACTGAAAGTAATTTGTCGCCAGAGGTTTCTTGTCTAAAGCATCTTCTTCTCTCAGATCTCTAGCTTCCATACTTCTCTTCACTCCATCCATCCATCGTTCTCTAGGCCCGCCTCTTCCACTTCTTCCATTAGCCTTCCAATTAATGATCTTCTATGGTATTGTCTCTTCCATTCTTATGAGGTGTCCATACCATTTCAAACGTTTTTCTTTTATTTTTCCTAATACGTTTTCTCAACTCGCATAATTTCCCTTATTGTGGTGTTTCTGACCTTATCCATTCTTGAAATTCTTCTACATCGCCTCCGAAAATCCATTTCTACTGCTGACAGCTGGTTGGCTTATTTTCTACTTACTGTCCAGGTTTCGGACGCATATAATAAAATGCTTTGTAACAGAACTTGAATGTAGTTTTCTTCGTTCTGTATATTACATTTCTATTCCAAAGTACAGAGTTCAACATATCAATGATTCTTCTTCCATCAGTTATTCTTATTTTAATAATAATAATAATAATAAAAATAATAGTAATAATAATAATAACAATAACGATAACAATAACAACAATAATAACACTAATAATAATAACAATAATATAAAGAAAATCTGTACTGTTTCAACACAAAGTTCTTAGGAAAATTTTAGAACAAAAGAGAGATGAAGAGACGGGCGAATGCAGAAGACTACATAACGGTGAACTACATGACCTATATTGTAGGAAATACAATTATAAATACGAGTATCATATTTTTCATGGATTAAAATGTTCGAAAATATATTACGTTTTGTACTGTTCACATTTGAAATCTAACATAATATAAGAAATTTGAATTCAAAATTTCAAATGTTTCTGTCTTTGTCTATTTTTGAGATATGATTTTACGTTATTCTAAATTACAACCGCAATTTTAAAATAAAAAATGAATACAAATCCTCCTTGAATTATATATATATGTGTGTGGGGGGGGTGTTTTTGCCATGATAAGAAAAATTAATAAAATGCTCCAACGGGACTTGAACCCGAACCTGCGGATATATCCACGTGCTCTATCAATTACGCCACCGAACAAGTCTAGCATAAATATTAATTTCCATTATAATAATATATTCTAATTATTACTGGATATAGTCGGATATAAATACAGAGGTCTGGGTTCAAGTCCCGTACGAGCAATTACTTTTCATATCATGTCAATTCAAGATTGAATTGCTCAATGTGAAAAATTTAATTATAATTATATATATATATCCCAGTGCCCTTCCCTTTACGCCACCAATCAAGTCAAGCACAAACATTCATTTCTCTTATAATAATGTATTCTCATTATTAATAGATGTAGTGGGATATAAATCCAGAGGACCGGGTTCAAGTCCATCCGAGCATTTATTTTTTATCATGTCATTTTAAACTTGTTTTGCCCAATGTCAAAAATATAATTACAATAATATATATAGGCCTATATATATTCCATTGCGCTACCTATTACGCCATCAAGCAGGTCTAGTACAAATATTCTCTTCCCTTATATTAATATAGTCTCATTATTACTAGAAGTAGTGGGATATAAATCCAGAGGTTCCGAGTTCAAGTCCCGAAGAAGCATTTATATTTTTTATCATGTCATTTAAGATTGAATTGTTCAATGTCAAACATTTAGTTATAATAGTATATATATATATATATATATATATATATATATATATATATATGTATAAACCTGCATTGCTCAATGTTAAACATTTAATTATAACATATATATATCCCAGTGTGCCACCGATTCCGCCACTGAGCAGGTGTAGTACAAACATTCACTTCTCTTATAATAATATATTGTCATTATTACCAGATGTAGTGGGATATAAATCCAGGGGTCCGGGTTCAATTCCTGTCGGAGGGTTTATTTTTCTTATCATATCATTTAAGATTGCATTACTCAATGTCAAAAATTTAATTATAATAGTATATATAAACTCCGCCATGGCCGTTCCCAAGCCCGGATGAGAAAGGAGGAGGGGGAGGAGTAACAACCTCGTTAAAAAACCAGGGTTCAGTTGGCTCCGACTGATAGTACTCTGTAAGTCAGGGTTACGGTGTAGACCTCAACGGCAGAGTCGGTGCAGAAGGAGTCCTTCATCACGGCGAATCTGGCGGAAGAGGCAACCCTATCTCTAAGAGAAATAGAGAAATGCTGCCTTGCGGTGAAGAGGGATCTTCAAAGGCTATGGGAGGAAAACACAGACAGAAATTTTCCTGGTCCTCCAGGTTGGGGGTTTATGCTGTGGGCCAGCTCCCCACACATTAGAAAAAAAAAACAAAATGCTAAAAGACCAAATCAATCAAGGCCGGACAGAAAAGAGGGCTAAGCATCGAAGTTGCCCAAGACCGCAGGCTTTGGAGGTTTGGCACGGGAAGACGGCAGCAGCTGTAAAAACCCGAAGATAGATAGAGATAATATATATATATATATATATATATATATACAGGGCTTCCAATATAAAACCGGACACGCCTCACGGGGTTTCACCCGTCAGGCAGCGCTCTCTCCTCGTCCGCATTTCACTCTGCCAGCCGCAGAGTGTCCGGTTTTATACTGGAAACCCTATATATATATATATATATATATATATATATACACCAGTGCCACCGAGGAGTTGTAGTAAAAGCATATATTTCTCTTATAATAATATATTCTCATTATTACCAGAAGTCGTGGGATATAATTCCAGAGTTCCGCGTTCAAGTCCCGTCAGAGCATTTATTTTTCTTTTCAAGTCATTTTGAGCTCGCATTGCTCAATGTCAAAATTTAGTTACAATATATATATATATATATATATATATATATATATATATATATATATATTTCTCAGTGCGCTACCGATTACGCCACCAGGCAAATGTAATACAAACATAAAATTCTCTAATAAAAAATATACTATTTATTACTAGATGTAGTAGGATGTAAATTCAGAGATCCGGGTTCAAGTCCCGTCCTAACATTCATTTTTCTTAACATTTCATCTTATGCCTGCATTGCTCAATGTCAAAAATTTAATTATAACATATATGTATATATATATATATATATATACCCCAACTGGACATAGGGACCAAGGAAGACCAAAACATCGGTGGAAAGATCAAGAACATCTTCGCTAGGTTTACCGTACAGGCCACATGGCCTAAAACGAATTTGTTCATGATGATGATGATGATATATATATATATATCCCAGTGAGCTACCGATTACGCCACCAGGCAAGTCTTGTACACATATTTATTTCTCTTATAATAACATATTCTGAATATTACTACATGTAGTGGGATATAAATGCTGAGGTCCGGGTTCAAATACCATCCGAGCACTTTTTTCATATCACGTTATTTTAAGCTAGCATTGCTGAATGTTAAATATTTAATTATATATATATATATATATATATATATAAACTAGAGCGCTACCGATTATATATACATATCCCAGTGCGCTACCGATTACGCCACCTAGCAAGTCTTCTACAAATATTTATTTCTCTTATAATAATATATTCTGATTAATACTACTTGTATAGGGATATAAATGCTGAGGTGCGGCTTCAAGTCCTGTCCGAGCACTTATTTTTCTTGTTATGTAATTTTAAGTTTGCATTGCTCAATGTCAAAAATATTATAATTATATACATATCCCAGTGCGCTACCGATTACGCCACCGAGCAAGGCTGGTATAAATATTAATTTCTCTTCTTAAAAAATATTCTCATTATTACCAGATATAGTGGGATATAAATACTAAGGACCGGGTTCAAGTCTCGTCCGAGCATTTATATTTCTTATCATGACATTTTGAGATTGCATTGGCATTTGTCAAAAATGTAATAATAATAATAATAGTAGTAACAATAATAATATTAATGATAATGATAATAAAAATAATATATATATATCCCAGTGCGCTACCGATTAAGCCACCGAGCACGTCTAGTACAAACATTCAATTCTCTTATAATAATATAATCTAATTGTTACACGAAGTAGTGGGATATGAATCCAGAGGTCCGGGTTCAAGTCCCGCCCGAGCATTTATATTTCTTATCATATAATTTTAAGCTTGCATTGCTCAATGTTAAAAATTTAATTATATATGTATCAGTGCGCTACCGATTAAGCCATCAAACTGGTCTTCTACAAATATTTATTTCTCTTATAATAATATATTCTCATTATTACTACATTTAGTCGGATATAAATGCTGAGGTGCGGCTTCAAGTCCCGTCCGAGCACTTATTTTTCTCTATGTCATTATAAGGTTGTATTGTCCAATGTCAAAAATGGATTTATTATATGTGTATATATATATATATATATATATCCGAGTGCACTACAGAATACGCCACCGAGCAAGTCTAGTACAAACATTCATTTCTCTTAAAATAACATATTCTAATTGTTACACGATGTAGTGTGATATGAATCCAGAGGTCCGGGATCAAGTCCCGTCCGAGCATTTATTTTTCTTATCATGTCATATTATGATTGCATTGCTCAAAGGAAAACAATTAATTATAATATATATATACATATATATACATATATACATATATATACATATATATGCAATATATCCGCCTCCCAAGATTTACAAAAAAAAAATATTACCTTCGTAACACTATTCTGTGAAATGTTTTTTTAGCAAAAAATAACAAATATGTAGACGTAATAAGAACTTACGTTGCAGAGCAACGCCACTGTGTGTGAATATTGATGCAGTCAATTTTTATTTGAATGTAATACAATACAAGAGTTTGACAGGTTTAAATCTAGTTTGTAACAGTAAATTTTTGGAATGAAGAAATCGCATCTCCTCCTTTATCAGGTAAATACTAAATGCAATTATAAATATCACATTTTTCATGGATTAAAATGTTTGAAAATATATTACGTTTTGTACTGTTCACATTTGAAATCTAACACAAAAAAATAAATTTAAATACAAAATTTCAAATGTTTCTGTCTTTGTATATTTTTTGGATATGATTTTATTTTATTCTAAATTACAACCGCAATTTTAAAATAAAAATGAATATAATTCCTCCTTGAATTATATATATATATATATGATATGGAAAGAAAAAATAATGCTTGAGTCGGGATTTGAACTCGAGTCTCTAAAGTCTGTACCTTTAGCGCTCTAACCAACTGAGCTACCCAAGAATCCCAAGACAAATATACAATTTTCTTATACATATAGTATTCTCAATTCACACAAGAGGTGCTAAAGGCACAGACTTTAGAGACTCGAGTTCAAATCCCGACTCAAGCATTCTTTTTTCTTTTCATATCATATTTTCCTTCATTGCCAAATGTCAAAAATATATTTATAATATCTATATATAAAAGCGTTACTGCTATAAAGTAAATATTCTCTTTAAAAATTTGTTTAACTGTTATGTTAGCCGCGAGATGGCAGTTGGAATAAATTTCCGCTACCTCTTGTGTGAATTGAGAATACTACATGTATAAGAAAATTGTATGCTTGTATTGGAATTCTTGGGTATCTCAGTTGGTTAGAGCGCTAAAGGTACAGACTTTAGAGACTCGAGTTCAAATCCCGACTCTAGCATTCTTTTTTCTTTTCATATCATATTTGCCTTCATTGCCAAATGTCAAAAATATATTTATAATATATATATATATATATATATATATACATATGTGGTTGTGTGTGTTTGACATGGTAAGAAAAATTAATAAATGCTCCAACGGGACTTGAACATGAAACTTGTGGATTTATCCCAGTGCTCTATCAAATACGCCACCGAACAAGTCTAGTAAAAACATTCGTTTCTATTATAATAATATATTCTCATTATTACTGGATGTAGTGGGATATAAATACAGAGGTCTGTGTTCAAGTCCAGTACGAGAAATTACTTCTCATGTCAATTCAAGATTGAAAAGCTCAATGTGAAAAAATTAATTATAACTATATATATATATATATATATATATATATATATATATATATATATATATATATATATATATATATTCCAGTGCCCTTCCCTTTACGCCACCAATCAAGACAAGTACAAACATTCATTTCTCTTATAATAATATATACTCCATTATTACAAGATATAGTGGGATATAAATCCAGAGGACCTGGTTCAAGTCCGTCCGAGCATTTATTTTCCTTTTCATGTCATTTTAAGCTTGCTTTGCCCAATATCAAAAATATAATTATAATATATATATATATATATATATATATATATATATATATATATATATATTCCATTGCGCTACCCATTACGCCAACAAGCAAGTCTAGTGCAAATATTCTCTTCTCTTATAGTAATATAGTCTCATTATTACTAGAAGTAGTGGGATATAAATCCAGAGGTCCGCGTTCAAGTCCCGAAGAAGCATTTATATTTTTTATCATGTCATTTAAGTTTGCATTGTTCAATGTCAAACATTTAGTTATAATAGTATATATATATATATATATATATATATATAATATGAAAAGAAAAATGAATGCTTGAGTCGGGATTTGAACTCGAGTCTCTAAAGGCTGTACCTTTAGCGCTCTAACCAACTAAGCTACCCAAGAATTCCAAGACAAACATACAATTTTCTTATACATGTAGTATTCTCAATTCACACATGAGGTAGCGGAAAGATCTTCCGACTGCCATCTAGCGGCTAACATAACAGTTAGGCAAATTATTAAAGAGAATATTCACTTTATAGCAGTAACGCTTGTAGCCTTATATATAGATATTATAAATATATTTTTGACATTTGGCAATGAAGGAAAATATGATATGAAAAGAAAAATGAATGCTTGAGTCGGGATTTGAACTCGAGTCTCTAAAGTCTGTACCTTTAGCCCTCTAACCAACTGAGCTACCCAAGAATTCCAAGACAAACATACAATTTGTTTAACTGTTATGTTAGCCGCTAGATGGCAGTCGGAATATCTTTCCGCTACCTCTTGTGTGAATTGAGAATACCACATGTATAACAAAATTGTATGTTTCTATTGGAATTCTTGGATAGCTCAGTTGGATAGAGCGCTAAAGGTACAGACTTTAGAGACTCGAGTTCAACTCCCGACTCAAGCATTCTTTTTTCTTTTCATATCATATTTTCCTTCATTGAAAAATGTCAAAAATATATTTATAATATCTATATATAAAAGCGTTACTGCTATAAAGTAAATATTCTCTTTAAAAATTTGCTTAACTGTTATGTTAGCTGTGAGATGGCAGTTGGAATAAATTTCCGCTACCTCTTGTGTGAATTGAGAATACTACATGTATAAGAAAATTGTATGTTTGTCTTGGAATTCTTGGTTAGAGCGCTAAAGGTACAGACTTCAGAGACTCGAGTTCAAATCCCGACTCAATCATTCTTTTTTCTTTTCATATCATATTTGCCTTCATTGCCAAATGTCAAAAATATATTTATAATATATATATATATATATATATACATACATATGTGGTTGTGTGTGTTTGACATGGTAAGAAAAATTAATAAATGCTCCAACGGGACTTGAACATGAAACTTGTGGATTTATCCCAGTGCTCTATCAATTACGCCACCGAACAAGTCTAGTAAAAAACATTCGTTTCTATTATAATAACATATTCTCATTATTACTGGATGTAGTGGGAAATAAATACAGAGGTCTGTGTTCAAGTCCAGTACGAGCAATTACTTCTCATGTCATTTCAAGATTGAATAGCTCAATGTGAAAAATTTAATTATAACTATATATATATATATATATATTATATATATATATATATATATATATATATATATATTCCAGTGCCCTTCCCTTTACGCCACCAATCAAGTCAAGTACAAACATTCATTTCTCTTATAATAACATATACTCCATTATTACAAGATATAGTGGGATATAAATCCCGAGGACCTGGTTCAAGTCCGTCCGAGCATTTATTTTCCTTTTCATGTCATTTTAAGCTTGCTTTGCCCAATATCAAAAATATAATTATAATATATATATATATATATATATATATATATATAAATATTCCATTGCGTTACCCATTACGCCAACAAGCAAGTCTAGTACAAATATTCTCTTCTCTTATAGTAATATAGTCTCATTATTACTAGAAGCAGTGGGATATAAATCCAGAGGTCCGCGTTCAAGTCCCGAAGAAGCATTTATATTTTTTATCTTGTCATTTAAGTTTGCATTGTTCAATGTCACACATTTAGTTATAATAGTATATATATATATATATATATATATATATATGATATGAAAAGAAAAATGAATGCTTGAGTCGGGATTTAAACTCGAGTCTCTAAGGTCTGTACCTTTAGCGCTCTAACCAACTGAGCTACCAAAGAATTCCAAGACAAACATACAATTTTCTTATACATGTAGTATTCTCAATTCACACAAGAGGTAGCGGAAAGATCTTCCGACTGCCATCTAGCGGCTAACATAACAGTTAAGCAAATTATTATAGAGAATATTTACTTTATAGCAGTAACGCTTGTATATATAGATATTATAAATATATTTTTGACATTTGGCAATGAAGGCAAAAATGATATGAAAAGAAAAAAGAATGATTGAGTCGAGATTTGAACTCGAGTCTGTAAAGTCTGTACCTTTAGCGCTCTACCCAACTGAGCTACCCAAGAATTCCACGACAAACATACAATTTTCTTATACATGTAGTATTCTCAATTCACACAAGAGGTAGCGGAAAGATCTTCCGACTGCCATCTAGCGGCTAACATAACAGTTATGCAAATTATTGAAGAGAGTATTTACTTTATAGCAGTAACGCTTATAGCCTTATATATAGATATTATAAATATATTTTTGACATTTGGCAATGAACGAAAATATGATATGAAAAGAAAAATGAATGCTTGAGTCGGGATTTGAACTCGAGTCTCTACAGTCTGTACCTTTAGCGCTCTAACCAACTGAGCTACCCAAGAATTCCAAGACAAACATACAATTTGTTTAACTGTTATGTTAGCCGCTAGATGGCAGTCGGAATATCTTTCCGCTACCTCTTGTGTGAATTGAGAACACTACATGTATAAGAAAATTGTATGTTTGTCTTGAAATTCTTGGGTAGCTAAGTTGGTTAGAGCGCTAAAGGTACAGACTTTAGAGACTCGAGTTCAAATCCCGACTCAAGCATTCTTTTCATATCATATTTTCCTTCATTGCCAAATGTCAAAAATATATTTATAATATATATATATAAAAGCGTTACTGCTATAAAGTAAATATTCTCTTTAAAAATTTGCTTAACTGTTATGTTAGCCGTGAGATGGCAGTTGGAATAAATTTCCGCTACCTCATGTGTGAATTGAGAATACTACATGTATAAGAAAATTGTATGTTTGTCTTGGAATTCTTGGTTAGAGCGCTAAAGGTACAGACTTCAGAGACTCGAGTTCAAATTCCGACTCAAGCATTCTTTTTTCTTTTCATATCATATTTGCCTTCTTTGCCAAATGTCAAAAATATATTTATAATATATATATATATATATATATATATATATATATATATATACATATGTGGTTGTGTGTGTTTGACATGGTAAGAAAAATTAATAAATGCTCCAACGGTACTTGAACATGAAACTTGTGGATTTATCCCAGTGCTCTATCAATTACGCCACCGAACAAGTCTAGTAAAAAACATTCGTTTCTATTATAATAATATATTGTCATTATTACTGGATGTAGTGGGATATAAATACAGAGGTCTGTGTTCAAGTCCAGAACGAGCAATTACTTCTCATGTCAATTCAAGATTGAATAGCTCAATGTGAAAAATTTAATTATAACTATATATATATATATATATATATATATATATATATTCCAGTGCCCTTCCCTTTACGCCACCAATCAAGTCAAGTACAAACATTCATTTCTCTTATAATAATATATACTCCATTATTACAAGATATAGTGGGATATAAATCCAGAGGACCTGTTTCAAGTCCGTCCGAGCATTTATTTTCCTTTTCATGTCATTTTAAGCTTGCTTTGCCCAATATCAAAAATATAAATATAATATATATATATATATATATATTCCTTTGCGCTACCCATTACGCCAACAAGCAAGTATAGTACAAATATTCTCTTCTCTTATAGTAATATAGTCTCATTATTACTAGAAGTAGTGGGATATAAATCCAGAGGTCCGCGTTCAAGTCCCGAAGAAGCATTTATATTTTTTATCATGTCATTTAAGTTTGCATTGTTCAATGTCAAACATTTAGTTATAATAGTATATATATATATATATATATATATGATATGAAAAGAAAAATGAATGCTTGAGTCGGGATTTGAACTCGAGTCTCTAAAGTCTGTACCTTTAGCGCTCTAACCAACTGAGCTACCCAAGAATTCCAAGACAAACATACAATTTGTTTAACTGTTATATTAGCCGCTAGATGGCAGTCGGAATATCTTTCCGCTACCTCTTGTGTGAATTGAGAATACTACATGTATATAAAAATTGTATGTTTGTCTTGGAATTCTTGGGTAGCTAAGTTGGTTAGAGCGCTAAAGGTACACACTTTAGAGACTCGAGTTCAAATCCCGACTGAAGCATTCATTTTTCTTTTCATATCATATTTGCCTTCATTGCCAAATGTCAAAAACATATTTATAATATCTATATATACAAGCGTTACTGCTATAAAGTAAATATTCTCTTTAATAATTTGCTTAACTGTTATGTTAGCCGCTAGATGGCAGTCGGAAGATCTTTCCGCTACCTCTTGTGTGAATTGAGAATAATACATGTATAAGAAAATTGTATGTTTGTCTTGGAATTCTTGGGTAGCTCAGTTGGTTAGAGCGCTAAAGGTACAGACTTTAGAGACTCGAGTTCAAATCCCGACTCAAACATTCATTTTTCTTTTCATATCATATTTGCCTTGATTGCAAAATGTCAAAAATATATTTATAATATCTATATGTATATATATATATATATATATATATATATATATATATTACCCAGTGTGCTACCGATTACGCCACTGATCAGGTATAGTACAAACATTCATTTCTCTTATAATAATATATTGCCATTATTACCAGATGTAGTGGGATATAAATCCAGGGGTCCCGGTTCATTTCCCGTCGGATGGTTTATTTTTCTTAACATGTCATTTAAGATTCCATTGCTCAAAGTCAAAAATGTAATTATAATAGTCTATAATAATTCTGCCCGAAGGCAGGTCCTTCACTGCAATCATAGCATTTTCATGCTTTGCTTGCAGCTTTAATAATGAATTGTGTAGGTGCGGTAGCTTCCCGTTGCTATCCACACCGGTGAAGGATGATGATGATGATGATGATAATAAGGATGATGGCCATATGATTTCGGGGACCGTTTGGGCCTTAATGTTTTCCTGACATTTGTCTTACAGGTGAGGAAAAGCCCCGATAAAACCCTCACCCAGAAAATCTGCCCCGACCGGGGATCGAACCCGGGCCCGCTGCGTGACAAGGCAGCACGCTACCTCGAGACCACAGCGGTGGACTCTTTGTTTATATATATATATATATACCAGTGTGCTACCTATTATACCACCGAGAAAGTGTAGTAAAAACATATATTTCTCTTATAATAGTATATTCTCATTATTACCAGAAGTCGTAGGATATAATTCCAGAGTTCCGCGTTCAAGTCCCGTCAGAGCATTTATTTTTCTTTTCATGTCATTTTGAGCTCGCATTGCTCAATGTCAAAATTTAGTTACAATAAATAAATAAATAAATATATATATATATACATATATACATATATATCAGTGCGCTACCTATTACGCAACAGACCAAATGTAATACAAACCTAAAATTCTCTAATAAAAAAATATACTCATTATTACCAGATGTAGTAGGATGTAAGTCCAGAGATCCGGGTTCAAGTACCGTATTAACATTAATTTTTCTTATCATTTTATCTAATGCCTGCATTGCTCAATGTCAAAAATTTAACTATATATATATATATATATATATCCCAGAGCGCTACCGATTACGCCACCAAGCAAGTCTTGCACACATATTTATTTCTCTTATAATAACATTTTCTGAATATTACTACTTGTAGTGGGATATAAATTCTGAGGTCCGGGTTCAAATACCGTCCTAGCACCTATTTTTCATATCATGTTATCTTAAGCTTGCATTGCTGAATGTTAAATATTTAAATGTATATATATATATATATATATATATATATATATCCCAGTGCGCTACCGACTACGCTACCTAGCAAGTCTTGTACAAATATTTATTTCTCTTATAATAATATATTCTGATTATTACTACATGTATAGGAATATAAATGCTGAGGTGCGGCTTCAAGTCCCGTTCGAGCACTTATTTTTCTTATTATGTAATTTTAAGCTTGCATTGCTCAATGTCAAAAATATAATTATAATATATATATATATATATATATATATATATATATATATGTGTGTGTGTGTGTGTGTGTGTGTGTGTGTGTGTGTGTGTGTGTGTGTGTGTGTGTGTGTATGCAATATATCCGCCTCCCAAGATTTACAAAAAAAAATATTAATTTCGTAACACTATTCTGTGAAATGGTTTTTTTAGCAAAAAATAACAAATATGTAGACGTAATAAGAACTTACGTTGCGGAGCAACACCACTGTGTGTGAATATTGAAAATGTCAGTTTTTATTTGAATTTAATAAAATACAAAAGTTTTATAGGTTTAAATCTAGTATGTAATAGTAATTTTTTGGAATGAAGAAATCGCACATCTTCCTTTATCAGGTAAATACTAAATACAATTATAAATATCACATTTATCATGGATTAAAATGTTTGAAAATATATTACGTTTTGTACTGTTCACATTTGAAATCTAACATAAAACATAAGAAATTTAAATATAAAATTTCGAATGTTTCTGTCTTTGTACATTTTTTAGGTATGATTTTATGTTATTCTAAATTACAAGCGCAATTTTAAAATAAAAATGAATATAATTCCTTCTTGTATTATATATATATATATATGTGTGTGTGTGTGTGTGTGTGTTTTTAACATGATAAGAACAATTAACAAATGCTCCAACGGGACTTGAACACGAACCTGTGGTTTTATCCCAGTGCTCTATCAATTACGCCACCGAACAAGTCTAGTAAAAATATTCGTTTCTATTATAATAAATCTCATTATTACTGGATGTAGTCGGATATAAATACAGAGGTCTGGGTCCAAGTCCCGTACGAGCAATTACTTCTCATATCATGTCAATTCAAGATTGGATTGCTCAATGTGAAAAATTTAATTATATATATATATATATATATATATATATATATATATATTTATTTATTTATTTATATATTCCAGTGCCCTTCCCTTTACGCCACCAATCAAGACAAGTACAAACATTCATTTCTTTTATAATAATATATCTACTCATTATTACAAGATGTAGTGGGATATAAATCCAGAGGTCCGGATTCAAGTCCGTCCGAGCATTTAATTTCCTTATCATGTCATTTTAAGCTTGTTTTTCCCAATGTCAAAAATATAATTATAATAATATATATATTCCATTGCGTTACCTATTACGCCATCAAGCAGGTCTAGCTTATAGTAATATAGTCTCATTATTACTAGAAGTAGTGGGATATAAATCCAGAAGTACGCGTTTAAGTCCCGAAGAAGCATTTATATTTTTTATCATGTCATTTAAGATTGCATTGTTCAATGTCAAACATTTAGTTATAATAGTATATATATATATATATATATATATATATATATATATATATATCGCAGTGTGCTACCGATTACGCCACTGAGCAAGTGTAGTACAAACATTCATTTCTCTTATAATAATATATTGTCATTATTACCAGATGTAGTTGGATATAAATCCAGGGGTCCGGGTTCAATTCCCGTCGGAGCGTTTATTTTTCTTACCATGTCATTTAAGATTGCATTGCTCAATGTCATAAAATTAATTATAATAGTGTATATATATATATATATATATATATATACATATATATACCTGTGCCACCGAAGAGTTGTAGTAAAACATATATTTCTCTTATAATAATATATTCTCATTATTACCATAAGTTGTGGGATATAATTTCAGAGTTCCGCGTTCAAGTCCCGTCAGAGCATTTATTTTTCTTTTCATGTCATTTTGAGCTCGCATTGCTCAATGTCAAAATTTAGTTACAATATATATATATATATATATATATATCAGTACGCTACCTAATACGCCACTGACCAAATGTAATACAAACATAGAATTCTCTAATAAAAAAATATACTCATTATTACCAGATGTAGTAGGATGTAAATCCAGAGATACGGGTTCAAGACCCGTCCTAACATTAATTTTTCTTATCATTTTATCTTATACCTGCATTGCTCAATGTCAAAAATTTAATTAATGTATATATATATATATATATATATATATATATATATATATATATATATCCCAGTGCGCTACCGATTACGCCACCGAGGAAGGATAGTATAAATATTAATTTCTCTTATTTAAAAATATTCTCATTATTTCCAGATATAGTGGGATAAAAATACTGAGATCCGGGTTCAAGTCCCGTCCGATCATTTATATTTCTTATCATGGCATTTTGAGATTTCATTGGCATTTGTCAAAAATGTAATAGTAATAATAGTAGTAAAAGTGACTCTTACTTTAAGAGAGGAAAGAAGATTAAAAGTATTTGAGAATAAAGACCAAAGAGAGACGAACAGGCAGGCGAATGGAGAAGACTACATAACAATGAACTGCATGGTCTTTATAGGAAGCCAGATATAATAAGAACAGTTAAGTCTCGTAGACTGCGATGGGCAGGACACGTTGCACGTATGGGGAATGGGAGACTTGCATGGAAGCTTCTTGTAGAAAGGCCAGAGGGAAAACGCCCAGTTGGTAGACCAAGAATAAGGTGGGAGAATAATTAACTATGATTTGAGGGAAGTGGATTATACAGGGAATGATTGGAAGGCATTAGTTCAGGATAGGGATGTGTGGAGAGCTTATGCCCGTGCGGCCATGAACCTAAGGGTTCGATAGTGCCAATGAGTAAGTAAGTAAGTAATAGTAGTAAAAGTAAAGTAAAGTGATCCCACAACAGGCCCGGAGGCGCTTGGAGTAGTAGGAGGTTAAGGCTCCCACTTTTCCAGACAATCGGAACTTTATGTCAGCCGGGTTGTCAGCCCTGCGTGACGGCCGCCTTAACCCCAGAACAAGCACCAGGTATTCATTTCCGTTAGAGGCTGAGTCGACCCCAGGGCCATAGTGCCGCCAGAGGGTTCGTGTCAGTTTAAAAATCCTGACCCGAAAGGGACTTGAACCCTCGACCCTCCGGCTTGTAGCTCAGTGCCTTAACCACAACGCTACGGCGTTACAATTATAATAATAATAAAAATAATAGTAATATATATATATATATATATATATATATATATATATATATATCCCAGTGCGCTACCGATTACGCCACCGAGCGAGTTTAGTACAAACATTCATTTCCCTTATAATAATATATTCTAATAGTTACACGATGTAGTGGGATATGAATCCAGAGGTCCGGGTTCAAGTCCCGCCCGAGCATTTATATTTCTTATCATGTCATTTTAAGCTTGCATTGGTCAATGTTAAAAATTTAATTATATATATATATATATATATATATATATATATATATATATATATATATATATATCAGTGTGCTATCGATTAAGCCACCAAGCAAGTCTTGTACATATATTTATTTCTCTTATAATAATATATTCTGATTATTACTACATGTATAGGGATATAAATGCTGAGGTGCGGCTTCAAGTCCCGTCCGAGCACTTATTTTTCTCAATATGTCATTTTAAGGTTGCATTGCTCAATGTCAAAAATTGATTTATTATATTTGTGTGTATATATATATATATATATATATATATATATCCCAATGCGCTACAGATTAAGCCACCGAGCAAGTCTTGTACAAAAATTTATTTCTGTTATAATAATATATTCTCATTATTACTATATGTTGTGGGATATAAATTCACAGGTCCGGGTTCAAGTCTCGTTCGAGCATTTATGTTTCTTATCATGACATTTTGAGCGTGCATTGGCATTTGTCAAAAATGAAATAATAATAATAATAATAATAATAATAATAATAATAATATATATACATATTTTCCAGTGCTCTACCGATTACGCCACCGAGCGAGTCTGGTACAAACATTCATTTCTCTTATAATAATATATTTTAATTGTTAGACGATGTAGTGGGATATAAATCCAGTGGTCTGGGATCAAGTCCCGTCATTTTATGCAAGCATTGCTAAAAGGAAAAAAATTAATTATAATATATATATATATATATATATATATATTTAATTATGACATCTATAAAGCGTCACTGCTATAAGGTAAAAATATTGTCTTTAATTTGCTTACTTGTTATAGTCAGCTACTAGATGGCAGTGAAGACCGAGTTCTCGCGACATCTAGTAATAATGGAGAATATAATACATATATAAGAAAAACAAGTGTTTGAATTTGATTCGCCTGGTAGTGTAATGGATATCACGCTGAGGTACAGACTCAGAGATCCGGGTTCGAATCCCGTCCAGGCATTTATTTTTCTTATCATACCATATATATATATATATATATATATATATATATATATACAATATATCCGCCTCCCAAGATTTACAAAAAAAAAATTAACTTCGTAACACTATTCTGTGAAATGTTTTTTTTTAGCAAAAAATAAATATGTAGACGTAATAAGAACTTACGTTGCAGAGCAACACCACTGTGTGTGAATATTGATAAAGTCAGTTTTGATTTGAATTTAATAAAATACAAAAGTTTGACAGGTTTAAATCTAGTTTGTAACAGTAATATTTTGGAATGAAGAAATCGCATATCTTCCTTTATCAGGTAAATACTAAATACAATTATAAATATCATATTTTTCATGGATTACAATGTTTGAAAATATATTACATTTTGTACTGTTCACATTTGAAATCTAACATAATATAAGAAATTTAAATATAACATTTCAAATGTTTCTGTCTTTGTATATTTTTCAGATAAGATTTTATGTTATTCTAAATTACAAGCGCGATATTAAAATAAAAATGAATATAATTCCTTCTTGTATTATATATATATATATATACATGTGTGTGTGTGTTTTTGACATTATAAGAAAAATTAATAAATGCTCCAACGGCACTTGAACCCGAACCTGTGGATTTATCCCAGTGCTGTATCAATTACGGCACCGAACAAGTCTAGTACAAACATTCGTTTCTATTATAATAATATATACTCATTATTACAAGATGTAGTGGGATATAAATCCAGAGGTCCGGGTTCAAGTCCCGAAGAAGCATTTATATTTTTTATCATGTCATTTAAGTTTGCATTTTTCAATGTCAAACATTTAGTTATAAATATATATATATATATATATATATATATATATATATATATATATATACCAGTGTGCTACCGATTCCGCCACTGAGCACGTGTAGTACAAGCATTCATTTCTCTTATAATAACATATTGTCATTATTACCAGATATAGTGGGATATAAATCCAGGGGTGCGGGTTCAATTCCCGTCGGAGCGTTTATTTTTCTTAACATGTCATTTAAGATTGCATTGCTCAATGTCAAAATTTTAATTATAATAGTCCATAGTAATTCTGCCCGAAGGCAGGTCCTTCACTGCAATCATAGCATTTCCATGCTATGCTTGCAGCTTTACTAGGGAATTGTGTAGGTGTGGTAGCTTACCGTTGCTTTCCACACCGGTGAAGGATGATGATGATGGCCATATGATTTCGGGGACCGTTTGGGTCTTAAAGTTTTCCTGACATTTGTCTTACAGGTGAGGAAAGACACCGATAAAAAACTCACACAAAAAAACTGCCCCGACCGGGGATCGAACCCGGGCCCGCTGCGTGACAAGGCAGGACGCTACCTCGAGACCACAGCGGTGGACTGTTTATGTATATATATATATATATATATATATATATATATATATATACCAGTGTGCTACCAATTACACCACCTAGGATGTGTAGTAAAAACATATATTTCTCTTATAATAATATATTCTCATTATTACTAGAAGTCGTAGGATATAATTCCAGAGTTGCGCGTTCAAGTCCCGTCAGAGCATTTATTTTTCTTTTCATGTAATTTTAAGCTCGCATTGCTCAATGTCAAAATTTAGTTACAATATATATATATATATATATATATATATCAGTGCGCTAACTATTACGCCACAGATCAAATGTAATACAAACATAGAATTCTCTAATAAAAAAAATACTCATTATTACTTTGTAGTAGGATGTAAATCCAGAGATCCGGGTTCAAGTCCCGTCCTAACATTCATTTTTCTTATCATTTCGTCTTATGCCTGCATGTCTCAATGTCAAAAATTTAATTAATGTATATTTTTCTTATTATGTCATTTCAAGCTTGCTTTGCCCAATTTCAAATATTTTATTACAATAATATAGGAAAGCAACTAGAAGCTACCACACCTACAATTCCCTAGTAAAGCTGCAAGCATAGCATGAAAATGCTATGATTGCAATGAAGGACCTGCCTTCGGGCAGAATTACTATGGATGGAATATATTCCATTGTTCTACCGATTATGCCATCGAGCAAGTATACTACAGAAATTCTCTTCTCTTATAATAATATAATCTCATTATTGCTAGATGTATTGGGATATAAATGCAGAGGTCGGTGTTCAAGTCCCGTCTGAACTTTTATTTTTCTTATCATCTTATTTTCAGCTTGCATTAATCAATGTCTAAGATTCATTTATAATATACATATATATATCCCATGCGCTACCCATTACGCCACCGAAATATCTATTACAAACATTTATTTCTCTTATAATAATATATTCTTACTATTACTACCAGATGTCCGGGTTCAAGTCCCGTCCGAGCATTTATTTTTCTTATGATGTCATTTTAAGCTTGCATTGCTCAAAGTCAAAATGTAATTACAATATATATATATATATATATATATATATATATATATATATATATAATATAAATATATATATATATATATCCCAGTGCGCTACCGATCACGCCACCGAGCAAGTGTACTACAAACATTAAATTCTCTAATAATAAAGTATTCTCATTATTACAAGAAATAGTGGGATGTAAATCCAGAGGTCCGGGTTCAAGTCCCGTCCGAGCATTTATATTTCTTATCATGTAATTTTGAGCTTGCATTGACATTTGTCAAAAATTTAATAATAATAATAATAATAATAATAATAATAAATATATATCCCAGTGCGCTACCGATTATGCCACCGAGCAAGTCTAGTACAAACATTCATTTCACTATGATGATCTTGATGAAGGTTTTCGGGCTGTAGGCCGTGGTCGTGAGGCTTGTAGTTCCTCTACGTTTCGCCAAAGACTGCGTCTGGGAACTACAAGCCTCACGACCACGGCCTACAGCCCGAAAACCTTCATCAAGATCCTCATAGCAACTCCGCCCGTGAAAGTCTACGTCAATACATTCATTTCACTTATAATATTATTACTATATGTAGTGGGATATAACTCCCGAGCTCCGGGTTCAATTCCCGTCCGAGCATTTATTTTTGTTTTCATGTCATTTTATGCATGCATTGCTAAAAATTTAATTATAACACACACATATATATATATATATATATATATATATATAATATTTCAGCCTCGCAAGATTTACAAAAAAAATATTAACTTCGTAACACTATTCCACGAAATGGGTTTTTTAGAAAAAAAAGAAAAAGAAACAAATATGTTGGCGTAACAACAACTTACGTTGCAGAGCAACGACACTGTATGTGAATATTGATAAAGTAAGTTTTGATTTGATTTTAATAAAATACAAATCTCCCTTTACCAGGTAAATACTAAATGCAATTAGAAATACCATACTTATCACGGATTAAAATGTTTGACAATATATTACGTTTTGTACTGTTCACATTTGAAAGCTATCATATAAGAAATTTAAATATAAAATTTCAAATGTTTGTGTCTATATATATTTTTTAGATATGATTTTATGTTATTCTAAATTACAAGCGCAAATTCAAAATAAAAATGAATATAATTCCTCCGTCAATTTTATATATACATATATGTGACATGGTAAGAAAAATTAATAAATGCTCGGACGGGACTTGAACCTGAACCTGTGGATTTATCAAAGTGCTGTAGTACAAACGTTCATTTCTATTATAATAATACATCATCATCATCATGAACAAATTCGTTTTAGGCCATGTTGCCTGTGCGGTAAACCTAGCGAAGATGGTCTTGATCTTTCCACCGATGTTTTGGTCTTCCTTGGATCCTATGTCCAGTTGGGGTATATTGGAATGCCAATTTTGGATGTCTATTTCTTGCCATTCTCCTCAGATGATTTTTCCATTCTTGTTGGTATTTTTGAATATCTTCATTTAAACTTCTACTCCGAGTTTTCTTCTGATAATAGTGTTCCTTTGGTGATCCAGTCTATTAACTCTTATTAACTCTATAATAATACATTGTCATTATTACTGGATGTAGTGGGATATAAATCCAGAGGTCTGCGTTCAAGCCCGTCCGAGCATTTACTTTTCTTACCATGTCATTTAAGCTTGCTTTGCCCAATGTAAAAAAATTAATTACAATAATATATATATTCCATTGCGCTACCGATTACGCAACCAAGGAAGTCTAGTACAAATATTCTGTTCTGTTATAAAAACATAATCTCATTATTTATAGACGTAGTGAGACATAAATCAAGTGGCTCGGGTTCAAATCCCGTCCGAGCTTTTATTTTTCATTTTATATCATTTTCAGTTTGCATTGCTCAATATCAAACATTTTATTATTACATATATATATATATATATATATATATATATATATATATATATACTATTCAGCTACCGATTACGCAACCGAGCAAGTCTAATACAAGCATTTATTTCTCTAATAATAATATATTCTCAATATTAGTAGAAGCCGTGGGATATAATTCCAGAGGACCGCGTTCAAGTCCCGTCCGAGCTTTTATTTTTCTTACCATGTCATTTAAGATTGCATTGTTCAAGGTCAAAAATTTAGTTATAATATATATAATATATATATATAATATATATATATATAATATATATAATATATATATATATATATATTATATATATATATCCCAGTGCGCTACCGAATACGCCACCGAGCAAGGCTAGTACAAATATTCTTTTCTCTTATAAAATATTCTCATTATTACCAGATATAGTGGGAATTAAATCCAGAGGTCCGGGTTCAAGTTCCGTCCGAGCATTTATATTTCTTATCATGACATTTTGAGCTTGCATTTATATTTTTCAAAAATTTAATAATAATAATTATTATAAAAATAATAATAATAGTTATATATATATATATAAACACCGATAAAGCGTCACTGCTATAAAATAAAAATATTCTCTTTAATTTGCTTACTTGTTATAGTCAGCTACTAGATGGCAGTGAAGACCGAGTTCTCGCGACATCTAGTAATAATGGAGAATATAATACATATATAAGAAAAATAAGTGTTTGAATTGGATTCGCCTGGTAGTGTAATGGATATCACGCTGAGGTTACTCCTCCCCCTCCCCCTTTTTCGTCCGGGCTTGGGAACGGCCATGGCTTATTGAACTCCACTTATAAATTATATGCAAAAATAATAAATAATAGATTGAAAAATATATCTGACACACTCTTAGAAGAAGAACAAGCAGGGTTCAGAAAAGGAAGATCCTGTAGTGATAATGTATTTATTATAAAGAGACTAATTGAAAAGAGAAGAGAATTTAACCTGCCAACATACTTCTTGTTCATTGATTTTGAAAAGGCCTTTGACAAAGTAAATAGACCTATACTATGGGAAATAATGGAGGAACGAGGATATCCACACCATCTAATAAAATCAGTCCAAGGCTTATATGAAGAAACTAAAGTTGTGATAAAAACTGATTTAAAAAAGGTCAGAAGAAATTTTAATAAATCAAGGAGTTAGCAAATCTAGCACAAACATTAATTTCTCTTATAATAATATATTCTAATTGTTACACGATGTAGTGGGATATGAATCCAGAGGTCCGGGTTCAAGTCCCGTCCGTGCATTTATTTTTCTTATGTCATTTTTTGCATGCATTGCTAAAAATCTAAGAATTTTATTATAACATATATATATATATATATATATATATATATATATATATAGTATATAATTTATCCGCCTCGCAAATTAAAAAAAAAAATAACTTCGTCAAACTATTCTATGAAATGTTTTTTTTAGGAAAAAAAAAATAACAAATATGTTGACGTAATAACAACTTACGTTGCGGAGCAATGTCTCTGTGTGTGAAAATTGAAAATGTCAGTTTTGATTTGAATTTAATAAAATACAAACGTTTGACGAGTTTAAATCTAGTTTGTAACAGTAATTTTTTGGAATGAAGAAAGCGCAGCTCTTCCTTTATCAGGTAAATACTAAATACAATTATAAATATCATATTTATCATGGAATAAAATGTTTGTAAATATATTACGTTTCGTACTATTCACATTTGAAAGCTAACATAATATAAGAAATTTAAATACAAAATTTCAAATGGTTCTGCTATAAAGTATAAATATTCTCTTTAATTTCCTTACTTGTTATAGTCAGCTACTAGATGGCAGTGAAGACCGAGTTCTCGCGACATCTAGTAATAATGGAGAATATAATACATATGTAAGAAAAATAAGTGTTTGAATTGGATTAGCCTGGTAGTGTAATGGATATCACACTGAGGTACAGACTCAGAGATCCGGGTTCGAATCCCGTCCAGGCATTTATTTTTCTTATCATACCATATTAAGCTTGCATTGCTCAATGTTAAACATTTAATTATAACATCTATAAAGCGTCACTGCTATAAGGTAAAGATATTCTCTTTAATTTGCTTACTTGCTATAGTCAGCTACTAGATGGCAGTGAAGAACGAGTTCTCGCGACATCTAGTAATAATGGAGAATATAAAACATATATAAGAAAAATAAGTGTTTGAATTGGATTCGCCTGGTAGTGTAATGAATATCACACTGAGGTACAGACTCAGAGATCCGGGTTCGAATCCCGTTCAGGCATTTATTTTTCTTATCATACCATATTAAGCTTGCATTGCTCAATGTTAACAATTTAATTATAACATCTATAAAGCGTCACTGCTATAAGGTAAAATATTCTCTTTAATTTGCTTACTTGTTATAGTCAGCTGCTAGATGGCGGTGAAGACCGAGTTCTCGCGACATCTAGTAATATTGGAGAATATAATACATATATAAGTAATAGATATCACGCTGAGGTACAGACTCAGAGATCCGGGTTCGAATCCCGTCCAGGCATTTATTTTTCTTATAATACCATATATATACACACCAGTGCGCTACATATTACGCCACCGAGCAAATGTACTACAAACATAATATTCTCTAATAAAAAATATACATATTATTACTAGATGTAGTAGGATGTAAATCCAGAGGTC
>JASPKZ010008909.1:127500-245000 GCA_030220185.1 Diploptera punctata
TAAATATATGGTCACACGTAGAAATACATTATATAATGGAAATGGACAGCTAATGACAAATGAGGGAAATTTTGAGGAATTGGCTGAATTCAAATACCTAGGAACAATAATCACAAATAGGAATGAGATGCACAAAGAAATTAAACATAGGCTCAATTCTGAAATGCATGCTATTATGTCATTGCAGAGACATTTGATGTCCCAACTCCTTTCAAAACACGTTTAAGCTGAAAATATATAAAACTATTATTCTACCAGTTATATTATATGGGTGCGAAACATGGACTCTTACTTTAAGGGAGGAAAGGAGATTACGAGTATTTGAGAATAAAGTTCTTAGGAAAATTTTTGGACCAAAGAGAGATGAACAGACAGGTGAATGGAGAAGACTACATAACAATGAACTACATGGTCTTTATAGGAGGCCAGATATAATAAGAACAGTTAAGACCCGTAGACTGCGATGGGCAGGACATGTTGCGCGTATGGGGAATGAAAGACGTGCATGGAAACTTCTTGTAGGAAAGCCAGAAGGAAAACGCCCAGTCGGTAGACCAAGAATGAGGTGGGAGAACAACATTAACTATGATTTGAGGGAAGTAGATTATACAGGGAATGGTTGGAAAACATTAGCAGAGAATAGGGATGTATGGAGGGCTTATGTCCGTGCGGCCATGAACCTACGGGTTCGATAGTGTTAGTGAGTAAGTAAGTAAGTAATATATATATATATATATATATATATATATCCCAGTGCGCTACCGATCACGCCACCGAGCAAGTGTACTACAAACATTAAATTCTCTAATAATAAAGTATTCTCATTACTACAAGACGTAGTGGGATGTAAATCCAGAGGTCCGGGTTCTAGTCCCGTCCTAACATTTATTTTTGTTATCATTTGTTCTTATGCCTGCATTTCTCAATGTCAATAATTTAATTATATATATATATATATATATATATATATATATATATAATCTTCTTCTTCTTCTTCTTCTTTACTTCCTGGTTTAGGCAAGAGTTGCCTGCTCCGTCTTCAATAATAGATCTAAGACCATCTCTTTCGAGGACGTCCGATATCTCTTCTTCCTCTCGGAAAAATAATGGAAGATTTTATTTGGTAATCTTCTTTCTTCCATTCTTTCTACATGTTCTTTCCACTGTACCTTGTTGTTAAATATCTTTTCTTTTATAGAGTAGATCTTCACGGATATCCTCGTTTGTTATCTGGTCCATTCTAGTGCAGCCTTTTACTCTTCTTAAAAATTCATCTCGGTTGCTTGGATTTTACTTTCTTGTTTGGTGGTGGTAATCCAAGATTCACTCCCATACAAAAGGACAGGGACAGCCATTGTTTTATAAAATTTTAATTTTGTTTGTTTATGGGCTTTATTATTCAATGTTCTATTTATTGTACCTCAAATAGCTTGAAACTGATTTGTTTTGTGTTCAATATCTTTATCATACCCATAGCTGATGTCACATCCTAAATATTTAAAGTGGGATATTTGTTCAATAATTTCGTCTCTAATTACTATTTTTGCACGCAGAGTACTTCTTCCACAAAATGCCGTTACTTTCGTTTTACTTATTGAAATTTTAAAATTATAATCGCTACATATTGCATTTAGTTTGTAAGCAGCCAATTGTAACAGATCTTCATCATGGTGTAGTAAGACCAAATCATCGGCGAAAAGTAAGTTATTAATACTTGAGTTATTGTTCAATCTAAGGCCATTGTACATTATAATTTTCTATTGTTTCATAATGTCGTCGATTTATATATATTAAAAAGAGTGGGTGATAGACTACACCCTTATCTAACTCCTTGATTGATTAAAATTTCTTCTGACCTTTTCCCATAAGTTTTTATCACAACTTTAGTTTCTTCATATAAGCCTTGGACTGATTTTTTTAGATGGTGTGGATATCCTCGTTCCTTCATTATTTCCCATAGTATAGATCTATTTACTCTGTCAAAGGCCTTTTCAAAATCAATGAACAACAAGTATGTTGGCAGGTTAAATTCTCTTCTCTTTTCAATTAGTCTCTTTATAATAAAACACATTATCACTACAGGATCTTCCTTTTCTGAACCCTGCTTGTTCTTCTTCTAAGAGTGTGTCAGATATCTTCTTCAATCTATTATTTATTATTTTTGCATATAATTTATAAGTGGAGTTCAATAAGCCATGGCCGGTCCCAAGCCCGGATGAGAAAGGAGGAGGGG
This sequence comes from Diploptera punctata, assembly GCA_030220185.1. Lineage (NCBI taxonomy): Eukaryota > Metazoa > Arthropoda > Insecta > Blattodea > Blaberidae > Diploptera > Diploptera punctata. Next base: position 129,734 of record JASPKZ010008909.1, read on the forward strand.
GAGGAGTAATAACCTCGTAAAAAAAAACAGGGTTCAGTTCGCTCCGACTGATAGTCCTCTGTAGCAGGGTTACGGTGAAGACCTCAACGGCAGATTCGGCGCAGAAGGAGTCCTTCATTACGGCGGATCTGGCGGAAGTGGCAACCCTCTAGATGGGGTTAGCACATCCAGAAGCTGGATCTAAAGCTTTGAGGTGGCAGCCCCACCAATGGTCTACTCTGCATAGCGTTGGTACCGCGATCAGAGGAAAACCTATTACTCGTATTCTTCACAATGGAAACTCGGACGGACTATATATATATATATATATATATATCCCAGTGCTCTACCGACTACGACACCGAGCAAGTCTAGTACAAACATACATTTCTCTTAAAATAATAGATTCTCATTATTATTAATAGATATAGTGAGATATAATACCAGAGGTCCGGGTTCAAGACCCGTCCGAGCATTTATTTTTCTTATGTCATTTTAAGCTTGCTTTGCCCAATGTCAAAAATTTAATTAGAATCATATATATTCAATTGCGCTACCGATTACGCCACCAAGTAAGTCTAGTAAAAATATTCTCTTCTGTTATAAAAATATCTCATTATTAATAGATGTATTGGGACATAAATCAAGTGGTCCGGGTTCAAGTAACGTCCGAGCTTTTATTTTTCTTTTCATGTCATTTTCAGTTTGCATTGCTCAATGTGAAAACTTTAAATATTACACACACACACACACATATATATATATATATATATATATATATTTGCCATTGAGCTACCGATTACGCAACCGCGAATGTCTAGTACAAACATTCATTTCTCTTTTAAAAATATATTCTCATTGTTATTAGAAGTAGTGGGATTAAATCAAGAGGTCCGGGTTCAAGTCCCGTACGAACATTTATTTTTCTTATGTAATTTTAAGCTTGCGTTGGTCAATGTCAAACATTTTATTATATTAATATATATATACCAGTGCGCTACCAATTACGCCACCGAAAAATTCTGGTACAAACATTAATCTCTCCTATAATAATATTTTCTACTTATTACTTGCTGTAGAGGGATATAAATCCAGAGGACCGGGTACTAATCCCGTCCGAGCATATATTTTTCTTATCATGTAATTTTAAGCTTGCATTGCTCAAAGCCAAATATTTGATTATATATATATATATATATATATATATATATAAACTTCCAACTCGCAAGATTTATAAAAAATATTAACTTCGTAACACTATTTTATGCAATGTGTTTTGTTAGCAAAGAAAATAACAAATATGTTGACGTAATAAGAACTTACGTTGCAGAGCAACGCCACAATATTTGAAAGTAGAAAAAGTTAGTTTTGATTTGATTTAAAAAAAATACAATTAATAGACAAGTTTAAATCAAGTTTTAACAGTTTTTTTTTTCAAAAGAAGATGGCGCAGATCTTCCTTTATCAGGTAAATTCTAAATACATTTGGAAATTCCATATTTACCATGAATTATAATGTTTACTGTTTACATTTGAGAGTAAACAAATAATAAATTTAAATATAAAATGTCAAATGTTTCTGACTTTATAGATTTTTAGATAAGATTTTATGTTATTCTAAATTACAACCGCAATTATATATAATTCCTCCTTGTAATTATATGTGTGTGTGTGTGTGTGTGTGTGTGTGTGTGTGTGTGTGTGTGTGTGTGTGTGTGTGTGTGTGTGTGTGTGTGTGTGTGTGTGTGTGTGTGTGACATAAGAAAAATATATAAATGCTCGGACGGGACTTGAAGCTGCACGAACCTGTGGATTTATCCCAGTGCGCTACCGGTTACGCCACCGAGCAGGTCTAGTACAAACATACTTTTCCCTTATAACAATATATTCCCATTATTACTAGATGTAGTGCGATATAAACCCAGAAGTCCGGGTTCAAGTCCCGTCCGAGCATTTATTTTTCTTATCATGTCATTTTATGATTGCATTGCTCAAAGTCAAAAAATATATATATATATATATCCCAGTGTGCTACCGATTACGCCACCGAGCAAGTTTAGAACAAAGATTCATTTCTCTTATAATAATATATTCTCATTATTACCGGATCTAGTGGGATATAAATCCAGATGTCCGGGTTCAAGACCCATCTTAGCTTTTATTTTACTTATGTTATTTCAAGCTTGCTTTGCTCAATGTCAAAAATGTAATTATTATATGTGTATATATATCCCAGTGCGCTATCGATTACGCCACCGAGCAAGGCTACTACAAACATTTATTCGTTTTGTAATAATATATTCTCATTATTACTAGATATAGTGGGATATAAAACCAGAGGTCCGGGATCAAGTCCGTTCGTGCGTTTATTTTTTTATCCTATAACTTAAGCTTGCATTGCTCAATGTGAAAACTTTAATTACAATAATATATACATTCCATTTAGCTACCGATTACGCCACCGAGCAATTCTAGTACAAATATGCACTTCTATGAGGCTATTAACCTCATTGCTGACAAGTTTCCTCAAGACATCACAAAACGTTTCGAACACTGCTTAACCACGAGCTATTTTCTATTCAACAACGACTTCAACGAGCAAACAGATGGAGTAGCTATGGGCAGTCCCTTGAGCCCAGTAGTTGCCAATTTCTTCATGGAAAACTTTGAGCAAACATGCTTATATATGACACATCTCAAACCCAAGACATGGCTTCGCTATGTAGACGATACCTTTGTAATCTGGAACCACGAGGAAGAGAAATTAGACGAATTTCTGACACACATCAACATAAACTCCAGTATACAATTCACCGTAAAAAAAGAAACATAACAGCATAGCATTCCTAGACATCCTGATCAAAAGGGAAGACGACAGTAACATTTATCACACTATCTACAGAAAACCTACCCACACGGACAGGTATCTTCACAAAACCCCGAATCATCACCCTAAACAAAAATTTAGAATCATCAAATCATTGACAGATCGAGCCAAAAACCTTTGTCATCCGGATTTATTAAAAACGGAACTTCAACACCTCCATACGGTATTCACAGACAATGGATACACCAGGAAAGAAATCAACCGAGCCAATCATCCCAGACGATACAACAGCTACAGCAGCAAGGAATCAGAGGAGAAAACTGCAACCAGGGCATTTTTACCGTTCATTAAGAATGTAACGGACCTAATTGGAAAACTACTAAAGAAAGAAGACATAAAGACAGTATACAGGCCTAAAAAGAAAATCAAGAACCTTCTCAGACATATAAAGGATCAACTCCATCCCCATCAGACAGCAGGCATATACAGGATAGCATGCAGTTGTGGAAAAGTGTATATAGGCACCACTAAACGCAGCATCGCAACCAGACTTAAGGAGCATAAAAGATAAAGTCGCCTTAACAAATGGATAAGTCGGCAGTAGCCGAACACTCTTTACTTGATGGCCACAGAGTACAATACCAGAATACAGACATATTAATTAACTGCACACACTATTTTACCCGTCTACAACGAGAAGCCATCGAAATATTCCAACATAAAAACAGTTTCAATAGAAAAGAATAATCATTAAAAGTAAACAATGTATAGACACCGGTTCTAAAAAAGGCAGAATATAAACCTCTACAAGTACAGTTGACTAGACCATCAAACAGCAATCTCATTGGAGCAATGGAAGTCCCTAACGCGGACCAATCAGAAGGCGATATAACTTACGAACACATCGCGGTGAACGTACAAATAGGACAGAATTGCCAGTCTCCAAGAGACTACCTTCAGGTATAGCCCCTGAAGAAATTAAAGAGGAACTCCTTGCGTTAGGTTTTCCCATGAAATCTATAAAGCAGATTACAAAAACGGAGAACAATATGGTCAAACCACTTACCATTTACATCTAGGAATTGGAACGCAATGATGAAGCGTTAAACATATTTGAACTGAAGCGTCTCTTACATACAGTAGTGGCCATAGAACCTTACAGGCCTAGAGCTGGGCATAAGCAGTGCTACAAGTGCCAGTCATTCAACCATACTTTTCCTGCCAGTAATCGGGCTCCTCGCTGTGTAATCTGCGCTGGACCTCATGGGCACAAGGATTGTACTCTTAAGGCCAAAGCGCAGAGAGACACAAATTTGCTCAAGTGTGCAAATTGCGGGGAGTCCGGTCACCCGGCTTCCTATAGAGGCTGCCCTGCTTTCAAGGCAGCTCTTGAAACTTATAGCAAGGTAGCTAAACCCATCCGTAAGCAAAAAGTGAAACCATCCGAACGTGAGCCTATCCCTCATCCTACTGTAAATACAACTCAAGGAAAGACCTTCACTTCTGTGAACGTTGATCCTAGAGTTTCCTTCACTCAAGCCTTACAGACTGGCACTGCTTCCAGACCATTCAAAGAGAACAGCATTGCTCAAGCAAAGGGCCAACTATCGCCAACAGGTAATTGAAGTGTACGTGGAGACGAAATACTCCGGGATATTCAGCCCTTGTTGGCTGAACTGTCTAGTCCAATGCAGCGTTTTCTCTTCATGAACCGACTGGTTAACCTGTGTTTCGCTGATTAACCACCAAAGGAGTGACCATCTACATAATAGCGCGAGGCTACTCGTTTCTAAACGTGTGGCTCACTTTGCGCTGTTAGGCTTTCGGACTCTCTGCTTTCCGGCGGCGCAGTTTTTGATGCCCTTTTAGTGTAGTGGTTTTCCATTATTATTCTTACCTAAACCTGTTAGGTCAAACATACTGTCACCTAAGACTGAGGTTATATAATCCACAACCCCTACTTGATAGCCACTAAGGAATTTGCTGCCAAGTTACACCCCTTGGGAAACAGAATGGAGCACACTGGACGGTGCAAGTCATCGTCAAAAACAAGACATGACAGTCTCAAGACAACCCTTGAGGATGCCAGACGCAGTCTCTGGCGAAACGTCGGGGAACTACAAGCCTCACGACCATGGTCTACAGCCCGAAAATCTTCAAAATCATCATACCATTTTAAAGTTTTTCACATTTTTCTTCGATATCATTATTTTCTGGAGTTGTAGCCATATACTGCTGAATTCTTCTGGAATATAACCATTTAATGCTGTCATCATAAAATAATTTTACCTTGTACTTTTGTTCTATGCTTTGTTGTCGTTTCTTCTTTTTTAACCATCTTGGTGGAAATCTAATTTTTGCTTCTACTAGGTAGTGATTTGAATCAATATCATATCCTCTGTAGGCTCTGGCATCGAGAAACAATTTAAAAATCTTTTATTGCAATGAAATTATCAATTATTGATTTTGAGTCCTGGCGATGTATGTTTATTTGATTGTAAAAGGTAATCTTTATCTCAGTTCATTGTATATAGCAAACTCTGTTATCTTCTCCCATTCCTATAGCTAGTTGGTTCGCCAAATGTTCCAATATTATTTTCGACTTGGAGCATTGCCCACTCTGGCATTTAAATCTCCTATTATGAGAATATAATCGTTTCTATTTATTTTGCTATAAATTTCTTGTAATATTTTATAGAATTCTTCATTATCTTCTTCGCGGCCTTCCTCTGGTGCATATACACCAAGAACTGTCAAATTGCCTCTATTTATTTTCAGTCGAAGCTCTAATATTCTTTCATTCCTGTAAGTGTAGTGTTGAATTTTATTTCTTATGGTTTTATTAATTCAAATCATTACTCCTGCTTGTCCATGGATTTTCCTGTCGACACCGCTATATATTTGTACATAATTTTGTGTTTCTTTCGTTCCTTTAAGTTTCTTCTTAGTTTCTACAATATCAATGTTTCTATTCTTAAATATACTGTCTAGTTCCTCCTCTTTTTCGTGGATGCTTCGGAGATTCCAGGTTGCATACCTTACAATATCATTGTGTCGTTTTCTTTTAACCATATTTCTTTGCTGTGGGTCGTCATATTTCAATTCCTTCTGGCGTTTTCATGTTGAGACTTGAAAGTAGTGTTGAAGTTCCTTAGGACTGGTTACTGGCCCCAGTGGTAGGGCTGCTACCTTTTAGTCTCTGGACAGACATTAGGATTCCGCATTTACTCAGTACCCGATGGAAGGGTTATACCGTCATGACTCGGTCCTCAGAGCCTCGTTTGTGAAAACGGGTTGTACCACGAGAAGGTGGGGATGAGAATTGGGTAGGAGAGGTTATACACACGTCACTACCCCTTACAACCCACCCCAAACTTAATAACCTTAAGTCAACTTAACCCTTAACGGTTATTACCTGAAGTTATTCTGGTTACGGCTTAAAAGTTACACAACATGTAGCCTAGTTATAGGGAAATCAAATGCATTCTAAACGTTTTTACATAACTGTAAATTAGGCATTCACGGTAACTATTATTTTGCAGTATGTGATAAATTCCCGATGTTACACATATGTAACAAGGGGCATTATAGGGTTCATTTAATTTTACAATAATAATAATAATAATAATAATAATAATAATAATAATAATAGTAATAATAATAACAATAACAATAGCAATGACAATAATAATAATAATAATAATAATAATAATAATAATTTGGGAAGATGAATTCTGAGAGCAGAACAGGCCGACAGCCTACCACGAAGATGATGATGATGATGATGATGAATAATAAATACAGTGTTCCAAAATGATGGACGGGATTTCATAGTTATTTAATTTCCCCTACATGATACATATATAATATTAAATGTTACATTAATTAAAGAGAAACTCTTCGAGTTTTTATAGAATGCTTTATATGTGTTCCATGTGAGCACCTTTCGGCACAAGGCACACATCCAGCCGATAGTCGAATTTCTCCCAAACCTTGGTCAGCATATTTGGAGAAATGGATTCAACAGCAGCAACAATCCTTCTTCTCAAGTCTGGAAGTGGTGGTACGTACACATGGTCCTTCACATACCCCCACAGGAAGAAATCACAAGGTGTGAGATCGGGAGACCGTGGAAAGTATAGGAATGAATCATGTCATCCGGACCGACGCGTCATTTGGTGTTCGTCGACGTCCTGGACTTTTCCTTTTACTGTTTCTAATTATTTATACCATCGATGGATAATTTTATTTGTCGGAGGATCAATTCCAAATTACCGTTGGAAAGCTCGCTCCTCTGCAACAATGGAACCAGACCTAGCAAATTGCAAGACAAAGAATGACTTCGGTACAGGAATCGCCATTTTCACAAATTTAACGCTGACGACGTAGTAATGACAAGAAACAAATTACTGCAGACAGTTCTTCTTTCATTATAGTAAATAATCACTCATTCAATTTCGTTTGTAAAGCTATACCAACTACTTAAAACCTCGTCCATCATTTTGGAACACGGTGTATTATTATTATTATTATTATTAGTATTATTATTATTATTATTATTATTATTATTATTATTATTATTATTACTATTACAATGCTGCAGAAATGATGGAAACGATAATAGACCTATCCTGCAAATCCGCCATTACGGAAAAGTTTTGGCGAATCCCTTGAAATATTTTGCGAACCACAGGGTGGGAAAGTACAGTCTACCTGGTTTCGCAATTTACCATCTGGAGACGTCCAGGTGTATTTATGAATATTCTTATGTGGGAATGTTGTGTTCTGAACAATAGGTGACTAATCTCATCTCACAGTGGTTACTATCTTCATCAAGACTAAATTTGTCTATGTCGGTCTGAATATATTATCCGGTCCCAATGTTTCGTTAATTTCTGAGATTCTGTAAAACACTTCACAAATGTGTTTTGTACATATCTTTTGCATGATGGTGTTGATAATAGTAAATAACAGTAAAAAAATATCATCTTTGTTGGAAATATTTTCGTCCATTTAAACAACTGACTGTCGTTAGAAGTCTGACCAATGTATATATGACAAAAGCCGAAAATAATTTAGTAGAGACTACAGCAGGCCGTGAAATCAATGGGATAAAATGGCGTCAAGTGTGAATTTAAAGTTTTATATTGCTTCAAACAAATCTCAGTTCATTTAAAATGCAGTGATTTGTTTGGTATAATGTATATTCACGCTACCTTTTGGATATGTTTTCTGCCATATATATCTACATTGTACGCAGTATACAAAAACGGCAGTGGTTTATTTCCCGCCCTCGGTAAGTAATTTGTAATATTACAGTACAGTTATTTAGTTATTTATAGGTTGACAACCCAAAACATTTAGGAAACCATACTTTCAATCATGGTCACCATTCCTGTAAGTACAACAGAACGCACTACCGGGCAAATAATGATTGTAAAAATATCCTTTGTTGACGTAAATACTGTAACGTAACGTAGTAACGTCACTAAATGCGAAAATGCAAGATATTTTTACAAATTAAATATTGAAATATATTATTTGACAGATTGAATATAGAAGTGCTTCATCAATCAATACATACCGTGGAAATGTATATATAGACCTTCCTCTATCGAATAAATAAAGGCAGAATTGATCGAGTTAGAGTACCCAGTCCGCTCAGTCAAATAAATCACAAAAAGGAAGAAGACAAAATCATAAACTAATCACTTCATCTTATAGAGTTGGAAAATACAGAAAATGCTAAAACAATCTACGACTTAAAGAAGCTTTTATTTGTAATCGTCTCCATAGAGGCATACAGTCCACGCGCTGGATTGAAGCAATGCTTTCGATGTCAGCGCTTTAACCACACTTTCGCAGGCTGCAACCTTTCACCACGTTGCGTTTTCTGTGCCCAACCTCACAGCCAACTGAAGTTTACAGTTCGAGTAGAAGCTCAAACTGACACTTCGCTATTGACGTGCGCAGACTGTGGAGAAAGGGGGCACCCTGCATCCTACAGAAAATGTCCCAAATATATTGAAGCAAATGAAGGATTCCTAAAAATCACGCGAACCTAAATTACCGAAAACTACGCCTGCACCGCGAACTTTCACATCAAAACTAACGTCTCCTGGCATTTCTTATAGCAAAGCCACAGCTCCCAGCATTAATAGAAGCCAACCAGCACAAGATCGTTGCTTCCATCCAGTGTACCCCTAACATAAATTCTGTAACGCCATGTTCAGTTAATGATCTGATTCAAGACATCCAGCCCATCATGGCTAAACTAAACAGCCCAATGGAGAGATTTATGTTCATGTCTCAACTGATGAATATGTTCTTCCAAAATGTGTAACAAGTTTACACAAGGTATCATTCTCAATGTCATGGCTTTTAATGCCAATGGAGTTGGCAAACAGGTCCAAGAACTGGAGATTGTATTACACCAAAAGAACATAGACATCTTATTGCTCAACGAAACGCACTTAAAGCCTAACCATCGCTCGCATTTCGCTGACTACCACACATACCGCACAGATAGATTAACTGGCCCAATGGGTGGCACAGCCATCTGTATCAAGAAAACCATTGGAAATCGTTCCGTACAGATCCAGGGGCTTCAATTCATTGAAGCCACAGGTATACTCATACCTATTTCACCACATCAATACCTCTTCATTGCATCTATTTACAAATACCCCGATACGCCCACTTACTCGGCACGATCTAAATATCCTAACTTCGTTTTCCCCCAGATTCCTTCTGGCGGGAGACTTTAATGCCAAACATCTATTCTGGAATTGCCGAGTACCAAATGCCTCTGGCCTGGTCCTACAGACATACTCTGAACAACATAATATTGAAATTTCAGCATCTATTGAACACACCCACTTTCAGGACTCTCCCCAAGGCTTGCGCTCAGACATTCTTGACATAGCCATATCTAAAAACACAGCCATCTCTACAAATATTGACACATTACAATATGATCTGGAATCAGACCATGTACCAATAATATTTACAATCACAACAAATCTAACACTCACTCCACCCTTCAGAACGTACACCTCAGAAACTAACTGGACAGAATACTCGAACCTCCTCTCTCAATGGATAGACCCTAAACTGCAGGTTGAATCCACTGAAGAGTTGTAACACAACTTTCAAGCCACCGTAAACACCGTAAACACTTACAATATACAACAAAAAGCACGAAAACAAATCGACACACACCTCATACAGACCCACATCTATTACACTATCTTGAACGCAAGCGCCATTTTTAAAAACCTCTACAGACGCTATGGTGTACCGGAACACAAACAGCAATAGAATCGGTATGCAAATGCTGTACGGAATACACTACGAGAAAAACGTAACACTGATTGGCAACTCTCATTAAATACTTATAATGTAAGTAAAACTCCCCATGAGAAATTATCAAAAGGATCAAAATTAATAGAGCACCCCCCGCTCCAACTGCGCTAAATGATAATGGACGTTGGGCTTATCATCCCTATGATAAAGCCCAACTCATTGCATCCAATCTAGAAGACCGATTCCGTCCACATGAGCTCACCACACCAGTTCATGAAGCTAATGTCAACGACATGGTAGCCAATTTCCTTGCCACTCCTAAAGTTCCCATCTACACGGATATTCACCTTAAATACCTACGATTCCACATCCAATCCCTAAGAAGTACCTGCGCTCCAGGCGCTTATAAAATCCCAAACCTAGCAATCAAACACTTACTCCGTAATGCCTTGATCCTACTTCTCACCATTTTCAAGTTTTGTTTCAAAGTTAACTACTTCCCTACCGCATGGAAAGTGGCAAAAGTCATAGTGCTCCCAAAAGCTGGTAAGGACCCTTCTAATCCTGACAACCTAGACCAATAAGTCTCTTGTCAGTTCTAGGAAAACTGTTAGAAAGACTAATTTTGGCTCAACTAAAGTCTGAAGTTCAGAATAGAAATTAATTACCAGATTATCAATTTGGATTTCGGAAGCACACAGTACCCCCAAAATTGGCGAGACTTATTGATCAGATCGTCACTGGGTTCAACTCCAGGAGGAGCACACTAGCTATATTTATGGATATTGAGAAGGCCTTTGATACAACCTGGATCAATGGATTATTACACAAGCTAATAAAATTCAATTTGGCACCAAATCTTATAAAAATTATAGATACTTTGCTTTCAAACAGGAAGTTTTTTTATCGATAAATGGACATAGATCTGACTGCAACTCTATACTAGCGGGTGTACCACAGGGAGCAGTTCTATCCCCGATGATTTACAACCTTTACGTTTCCGATCTTCCAAATCCTCCTTCAGTAAAGGCTCCTATTTTCCAAATATTCCAAATCTCCACCAATACAGCTCACAATAGGTGCACAACTTCTGCGCAATGAGACTGCAGTTAAGTATCTCGGGCTACACCTCGACGCAAAATTAACAATCAAACATCAAGTAAATGATGTTAAATAAAAATCAAATGCAGCTATAGCTGTATCATATCCATTCTTCCGGGACAAAACGCTAGCTAGACGGATTAAAATTTCATTATATGTAACAGTAATCCGCAGCATGCTACTGTACTGCTGTGAGGCACTGAGTATTCTTGCCAAACAACATAAAAAGAAAGTTGAAATCATTCAGAACAGTTACCTAAAAATTATATTTTCGGCACCCATGTATACAACAATAACAGAGCTACATGAAGCAGCACAATTGCCCTATCTTGATGCTATTGTGAAAGATCAAGTCACCAAAATGTATAAAAACATTTTGGAACATGATAATCCAATAGCACGCACGATAGGACAACTACCACAATGGCGTACAGTACATAAGAACATATTCACTGGAGAACTACCTCCATAAGGGTTAATTTCAGTGGCACATGTCGCTAAATAACATCATAGCGCATGTCAGAGCAACTTCGTTTCCATATCTCATAATAAATTCCTAAATAACACCGTTTAGGTAGAGGTTACAATAGGAAAGCCACTTACAGTTAGCCATTAGTAATTTTGCTGCCGAGGGAAAAATTATTTCCCGGAAACAGCACGCGGGACGGCAAAACAACTCCGTCACACAAAGGAAGCGAAGGAAGTTAATATTCAATACCAAAGTTAACATTTTTAAATGAAGGATACAGGGAAAAATCCAGGAAAGTTACTTTTCCACCACTAAAGAAATGTCTTTTAACTGAGGCGATTAGAAACAAAGGGATTAGGTGATTTTTTTCTTGAAAAAGTGAGAGTGTAAATGCATTGTCCTTATCGAGTTACCTGGGAGGAAATACACATCACCCGCAGTTATCATTTTGAATTACCTATCATTTTCTTATACAACTTGAACTTTAAAACTGTTTTCTCAAAACTGAAGAACTTACACATTTACTTCTAACCTCCACAATTATACAACGTACCTACTTTTTTTAAATATGTGCCAAATATGGAAGGCAAATAAACCCATGATTATACAGTTCCTTTTATTTTTTCCGATTCCTAAAATATAGTACTTTCCATTGAGAATCTTATACTCTATTTCGACAATAAAATGACTACTTTTTCTGTACCCTCAAGTGTGTATTAATATATAACGTGATACACTGCATATGCATTTGAAAGATAACTCATTGAAAATAAAAAAATTGCAAATATTCTGTTTTTCAATCTTATGGAAAATATTTCCTTTCATTCTATTTTAAAGTAAATATCTTCGTTCTTTAAAATAAACAGAACTGCATGCCGCGAGAGGCTTGCAAGACAATTGATCTATTAATTGGCTGACCTCTTGTGTCATTTTATAGAGGTAGGTAAAACTGTGTAAAGTGATCCCACTACAGGTCACAGACGATAATGTAAACAGTATGTGGTTGGTATGTGGCCAGGATTCTTCTAATTCTTATAGTCGCTATTTATTAGAGCTGCAAAAATTCATCGCGATCCTGGGTGAACACCGATCTCCTAACTAACTAACTAACTAACTAACTAACTCACGGCTCTATCGAACTCGTAAGTGTATGGTTGCGCGGACATAAGCTTTCCATACATCCCTATCCTGAGGTAATGTCTTCCAATCATCCACCGTATAATGTGCGTATCTCAAATCATTCTTGGCCTACCAACTGGGCATTTCCCCAAGGTACCGATATGTTAATGGCTAATATTCCATGAGAAAATTCCTTCTCCATAGGAACTTGTGGACGGGTGCCAAGACATGATACATTAGGTCGTTGGATTTTTTGATCCTGTATTAATTATTATTCCGCATTAATAATTTTCCTCCGCCTATTGCTTGCTTTGTTCATTAACTCCAGGTTATCTACTTATCTGGAATATCGATCTTATTGATTTTTCTCCTTTAAAAATTCTGTATCTTTTGCAAGTTAATACACGACACTCATTTGTTCTCAGACTACAATATTATACACTACATAAGTTAGTTATTTCGGTAGATCAACATAATGTTTTAGGTCTAGTTTAATGTAAAAATTAACACAACAAATTTCATAAAATATCACGAAACCTCTTGAAAGAAGTGAGTATGTAAAGGTATTAACATATTTCTCACGTTTTCTGGTGGAAAGCACTCTTCACCCGAAGTTATACATTTGTACAGTTGTAAAGCGATCCTCTTACAGGTCTCAGAGAGCTATTGAAAAAGTAGGAGATTATGGCTGCCGCCTCTTTAGCCTTTTGGAGACTATGTATCTCCCGAGTTTTCAGTACTGCGTGATGAACGTTTAAGTCAAGATTGATTTTAGAGGTTGAGTAGAACCCAGTGACATGATCCTACCACAATTTTTAGTCAAGTGGTAAAACCCCTGACCTCATCTGTTATGGAACTCGCGACCTCCCCGCTTGTAGTCCATTGCCTTAACAAATTATTCAACGTGTTTCCGACTATTTGTTTTCAGAATATTTTAATGAATGTTTCCTGTTCTAGCTGATGTTGATAGTCTTATTTAAAACACTAATTCATCCTGTTTATTTATTTATTGCACCACAATTGGACTTTCTTACTTTTGCGCTGAGCGGATGAAAATAAATGTGAACGGAAAATAAACATTCAATAGGAAAAATACATGACGACTTGCTTAGGAGAGTTTCTAGTTATGTCTCCGGTACATCATGAAGGCAGCAAAGAACAACACAATATAACAAACGCATATCATACCCAAAGTTAAGTTAGAAAGAGGAAATGTTTAATTAATAACAAACCTAAAAATATCTATGTTCATCAGGGATCCCATGACCTTGCCGATAGTGGGAGTGTTTCGAGCTAAATCAGAAGTACCATGGCAGGGCTAACTCTACTGGACAAATCTTGAGCGAGAAACAAAATAATTAATTAATCTCCAAGAACGTGTCAAACTGCATCAATGCATGAAGAGAAAAATTTGACTTTCCAACGAAAGATGGTAGAAGACAGAACAATGGGCAGGAGGAAAATGTTAGCCGTAGAGAAGATAAGCTTCTAAGGGATATAACCTTAAATAAATCCTTGCCTTCCAAGCTGCAGTTTGGATATTAGAACCCACTCCAAAAATATTCCAACGAAAGAAGCTAGACCATGTACTATCGGATAAAACTTAGTTTAGAAGGCAGTGTCATGACATTATTTCTATTTAACGACGCTCTTTAACATCTAAGATCATTAGAGCACAATTCAAATCTGAGCGAGAAAGAATCAACATATTTTGCTTCGAGTTATTTTTCTTCAAACGTGAGGTTCTTTTACGTGCCGTAAATATATTCACAGTACCGAAGTGTTTGGTGACTTTTCGACAGAAACCAGTGCACAGTCTTTTTACGTCCTGTAAATCCACAGATCTCGGCGAGTTTGAACTCGTGACGTTGGAAGCCAGATGAACGCTTAGTAAACATTGGTCCACCAAGATTGTCTACGACGTTCAAGAAGGAGAAGAAGAAGGAAACAAAGGAGAAAGAGAATATATTTGATATATTTGTTCTATTTGCATGAAAATTACTTACTAGCTAACTAACTCACTGGTATATTCGAACCCGTAGGTTTGTGACCACACTGACATAAGCTCTCCATAAATCCCTATCCTGAGCTAATGTTTTCGCAATATTCCCTATATAATATACTTCCCTCAAATAATCGTTAATGTTATTTCCCCACCTTATTCTTGGTCTACCAACTGGGCGTTTTCCATCCGGTTTTCCTATAAAGTATCTTCCATGCACGTCTTTCATTCCCCATTCTTGTCACATGTCCTGTACATCGCAGTCTTCGAGACTTAACAGCTCTTAATAAATCTGACTTCCTATAGAGATCACGTAGTTCACTGTTATATAGTCTTCTCCACTCACCTTTCTGTTCATCTCTCTTTGGTACAAAAACAACCCTAAGAACTTCCACACAATGTCAAATTAACAACATTTTAACTTATTGTCACATTTTTATGAAGATAAAGCTGTGATTTGAGAATTTTTAAACAAGGGATTCCACGAGAAAACTAAATGTAATTTGTTGTTTTATTCGATATGGGACTTTTCCGCTACGTATAGTTAATATATATTTCCATTCCTTTAGCGTGGTTTAACGTCACACTTTGTACGTACGGTACATTTGCGTACCACACAGGACATGGTGGGCCTCCTCAAATGAGTGATCAGCTCAATGCCAGGGCCTCCTCCAAGACAACACAACATTAAGACCAAACACGCCATACACCAATCATTCTTACAATACATGGTGAATATGATAATGATGGCCAGATGATATTCGGACACCATTTTGGCCCTAATAATTTTAAAGAAGATAACTTCCATAAAACATTTGTTGAATAACAAAAATGATGCAATATCTTACGAGTACGTTACGAAGCAACGCCACTAAATGTGAGATTGAAAAATATTTTTATTTTAATAAAATATCAATATTTCATAAATTGAAATCAAAACTGTTTATTTGTAAGTTTAAACTGGTAAGAGTTTTAGACAGATCAATGACAAACGCTATTTTTCTATCAGATAAATATAAATACATTTTCAGATACCATATTTATCAACCTTCAAATGGCTGACTTATCTAGCTCGTTCAATAACGTAAAAGAATTAACTAAAAATTTACAAATATTCTATGTTATAACCCTAGCAATGATTCCTGATGAATGAAATTTGTAATGGGAGCTTAGATGCGAGTCCTGTACTAACCAGATGTAGGTCTCAGCCAATAGGAAGTATGACCACACGTCAATGCTCATTCGTTCTCTATGTTGCTAACTCCCTGGCTAGCGAATACCAAATACAGTCACTGCTAAATATTTTTAAAATTCAACTACAAACATTAAATAATATAGGTAATCTTTATCGTAGACTGCGATGGGCAGGACAAGTGGCACGAATGGTGAATGAAAGACGTGCATGGAAGCTTCTTGTAGGAAAACCAGAGGGAAAACACCCAGTTGGTAGACCAAGAATGAGGTGGGAGAATAACATTAACTATGATTTTAAGGGAAGTAGATTATACGGGGAATGGTTGTAAAACATTAGCTCGGGATAGGGATGTATGGAGAGCTTATGTCCGCGCGGCCATGAACCTACGGGTTCGATAGTGCCAGTGAGTTAGGACATATTTATTCGTGGAGGAAGTATATTCACTCTCTCTCTCTCTCTCTCTCTCTCTCTCTCTATATATATATATATATATATATATATATATATATATATATATACACACACACACTGTATTTGGTTTATATCACGCTCTTAATGTTTTAAATAACCATTAAATGCCACTTTAATTTAAACAATTTATAGTCTTCCCCGCGCCGTAGCCATGTGATTAAGGCAAGATGCCTTGGCTCAAAGCTACGGGACTTGTGCTGGTTCGAATCTCCACGGGGGAAGAAATGTTCCCATGGAATTTCTGCCAGTATGGGACCGGTGCCCACCCAGCATCGTAAAGCATTTGGGTAGCTACAATGAGTAGCGGTTCGAGGTTGGGAAGAGCAGCTATAATGGCTGGGGGACCCGATATTCACATTGCACTATAATTTTAAGACTTGAGGCAGCAAGTGTACAAAATATTATAATTAAAGTCTATGGTTTAAAATTTAAAATCAACACATCCGCGTCTCACTATAATTCTCTATGGACTGTACATGTGTTTGTAGAGGAACTGTTTTGTTTGTACACGTGGCAGACAGGGAATTCACAGCTCAGCAGTCTTGATAGGCTCTCCCATTGGATTTACGGTCAAGGACATTCTTCAAAATCCCTTGCGCGACCTATATGTTATTTTATGTAACATTTTATTATGCGTTAAAATTAAGCCATTCCTTTGTTTAAACTAAATTAAACTCATGGAGCGATAAGTGTGCAAGGCACTTGGTATAACAGAGAGGTAGACGTTATAGCTATGTGTGATAAGTGGTCAACCGTCGGATTGTCAAAATGTTATACACGGTACATACTACAACTGAAATTCCTCACAATTCTAGGTGGTCACCGTTCCATACTAGCCGACATTCAGTGAGTAAATATCTTCCACATAGGGACTCGAACCAGGGCATGTTCGGTAGCTCTGCGACAAGGCATAATGTCTCAAACGCTGTATTTTTCACTTTCAACATTATCATTATATGAACATTTCTGCACCAACAACTCTCTTCCATCCATTGCTTATTTCTTTTTTATAAACTCTAGGTTATAATATATTATATTATATATTATATTGTTTGAAATATCCATTTAATCAACATTTTTCACAATTCACTTTTCTTAAACCTATTGCAGGGCGTTTATTTATTCTCAGATTTCAAAATTATACATTTTTAAGTTGTTTGTTTCTCTTAATCATCATCATTGATTAGTTTAATTTAAAGTAACATTTAAGAAAACAATGAAGTTTGTAAAAAACACAATGAACTCTCATGAAAAGAAAAATGTGAGTATATAAATGCATGACCGCGCCGTAGCCGAGTGGTTAAGACAGGAAGCCTTGGCGCAGAGCTACGGGACTTGCGCTGGTTCGAGTCTCCATGGGGGAAGAAATTTTCTCATGGTATTTCGGCCAGTATGGGACCGGTGCCCACCCAGTATCGTGAGGCATTTGGGTAGCTACAATAAGTAGCGGCTTCAGATTGAGAAAACCAGCTATAACGGAAGGGGAACTCCACATGCTGATCACATGCCACCCCTACACTGGCTGGATGATCATCTACCACTGTGATTGCACATGTGGATGTAAGGCCAGCAGCCGGCTGGTAGGCTAAGGGCCTTGTAGGCCTGTCGAGCCACGAGTAGTATGTAAATGCGTACACGTCTTTTTGAATGTATATTAGGTAAAATACACAATAGACTAGTTGCTGTAAGTGGTGTCATTTATCCCACTGCAGACCTTAGGAAGCCCTTGAGACATTAGTAGTTAAGACTCTCAACTTTCTAGACATTTGGTGCCTAACAACTCAGTAAATACGCCATGTTTGTCTAGGTCCACTCTGCAGTCCCTCTGATTTTATAGGTCGAATTCTGGGGCATTCTGTATGTTATATTACACAAATACCAAAGGATGGCATTATATATTATATTAAATTACACGATTGGAAAATATCTTAAACGCATTTCATATGTCCATGATCTGATTGTTATTATAATTCTAACAATTATCTCGGTCTAGTATATATATATATATATATATATATATCTTGTCCTCTCTCTCTCTCTCTCTCTCTCTCTCTCTCTCTCTTTCTCTATTTTTTTAAAATTCGTAGGCACGTTTAAGTGTCCAATATATCCCAAACCTTACACATGGATATCTGCCGGAGACAATGTTTTAACTGTGTACCCCATTACAAACTGGTTTGACGACACAAGGTACACTGGGCGCAGGTTATCAGAAAGCCTGTAAGACCGCTAGACCCTTAAACATTAGTCCATCACATCATCTGTAAATCGAAACATCTAATAATGACAATACGTTCCTTGTAACGTCCCACGAATTTCGTCATCTCTGAATTTCATTATCGCTACTCTCCAACCTGCAAACATCAGTCAATCAGCTGAATGTCGCGGCCGCCCCTGTCTCAGTATTAATAAATAATTAGGGCATGATATAGCATTCATGCATAAATTGAAAATAAAAAGGTTAATGTGATATGGGTGATTATGGTGATCGGAAGGAGTTCCAAAAATTCTCCCAATCATTTTAGTAACAGATTTAAACGTCTGGTTGATTTTCCAAAATAAAACTTATTCCTCAAAGCTAAATATCCAGGTCTTGCATTTCCACCCAGACCCATATTTACTCTATGGAGGGCATCACTATAAACAATAGTCTCTTATTCAAACAATTTTGAAAATTTTCAATCAGTGATAGATGAACTCTATTGAGTAACACTATGAAATTGGGGCTAGAAGTAAACATGAGTAAACTAAACATATGTTCACACATATAAATATATTATACGATAATCATATAATGGAAATGAACAGCTAATGACAAATGAGGGATTTTTAGAAGATGTGACTGAATTAAAAAACCTAGAAACAATAATTACAAACAGGAATGAGATGCACAGTGAAAGTAAACATAGGCTCAATTGTGGAAATCCAAGCTGCTGTGAATTACAGGGACACTTGTTCCAACTCCTCAAAAAATAACGTCAAACTGAAGAAATACAAATTTCCTTCTCCAGTTATATTATATGGATGCGAAAATTTGAACTCTTACTTTAATTTATAATTAGTAGCCTATATATATAAATTTTCAAATATGTACTTGTAATTCGTGCTGGTTTAGTGGAAAGAAAGACCTCACGGCCTTAACTCTGCCAGAGTAAATAAATTATTAATATTATCATTATTATGAAAAGTTTAGACAATTCCATCATTACCAAAAGATTAATAGAAACCATAACATCATTATACAAAGGATCAATTTTGAAAATAAAACTTGGAAATCATATAACAGAGGAATTTACTATTACGAAAGGTTTAAGGCAGGGTTGCAGGTTATCTCCAACTCTATTCAAAATTTATCTGTAAAGAATACTAAGAAACTGGAGGGGAAAAGAATGTCAAAAAATGGGCATACCATTCCAAAATACACATGAATATTCACTCAATTTTGCAGACGACCAGGTTTTAATAGCACAAGACCACGATGATATATAATATATGGCAAAAAAACTAAAAGAAGAATATGAAAAATGGGGATTTTATATAAATATAGAAACGAAATACCTGTGTATAGGAGAAGAAATGGAAAATATAAATTTCAACAATGGAGAAGAGCTAATACCTAGTATTGAATGCACTTATTTAGGAACAAAATTAGATCATTCAGGCGATAACACAGTGGAAATTAAAAATAGAATTGCACAAACAAAACAAGCAATAAATGCTTTAAACTCTTGTTTGGTGGAGCAAGAATATTACAAAAAATAGAAAATTACAAATATATCAAACAATAATTCAGAACATTTTAACATATGGTGCTGAAGTCTGGCAAATTCTTACCAGGGAAATGAAAATAATTTTATGTACAGAAATGGATATTTTAAGAAGATCAGCTGGAAAATATAGAATGGATAGAATACGAAATAAAGAAACAAGAGCAATTATGAGTGTGCAAGACATCACAGATTTTATAGAAAAGTCAATATTACAATGGCACGACCATGTCAAAAGAATGTCAGAGCAAAGATTACCTAAAATGTTTATGGAATGGATCCCAATGGAAAGAAGGAAGAGAGGAAGACCGAAGTAAGCTTGGGTAGAAGGGGTACAAGCGGCTTTGAATATCAGAGGATTGGAGGAAGATCAATGGATGGACAGAGAGGAATGGCGTTTGGTTTCCCGATGTCGGCGGCAGCTGCCATGATACCGGATGATGGTGATGATGATGATGATAATAATCATAATCATCATCATCATCATCATCATCATCAAGAGACTAAAGAAGAATACGACTGCTTCAGAATAAAGTTCTTACGGATATTTTCGGAGCAAAGAGAGATGAAAGACAGATAATTGGATAAGACTACGTAAGAGTGATTTTCATGATCTTTATAGGACACGATACATAATAAGAATAGTTAAGTCACGGAGACTTCAATGGACAATACATGTGGCACGAATGGGAAATGAAAGATGGGCATGGAAGCTTTCATATTAGGAAATCAGAGGGAAAACGCCTCATTGATGGACTAAGGATGAGGTGGTGGAATAACATTTAACGTGATTTAATGGAAGTCGATTATTCAGATGATGGTTGGAAAACATTAGCTCAGGATAGGGATGTATGGAGGGCTTATGCCCGAGCGGCCTCGAACCTATGGCCTCGATATTGCCAGTGATTAGTTATATATATAAACTAAGTATGGATGACGCTTCATCAATTTAAATTTTTCAGAATTTACTTAACGACAGTACGTTAAAAAATAAATGAAATACATATCTTGCAAAATTCGAGTTTTCTGTCACTCTTTAAAAATGTAGAAACATGAACCAAATTTTTCAATGAGATAATTAATGAGATGTACGGCAATGAGAAACAATCATTCACTCAAAAGTTCCTAAACAGAAGCTATTAAACACGGATTTAAAAGTGTTTTTGAAAATATATTTCATTTCATACAATGTGTAAAACTGCCAACGTTTTGGAAGACCAAGAAGAGGTTCGTGAAATTGAAAATTTGTATTTCAGTGACTTTGATTTGATGAAATATGTAAGATTATCTTTTTGTGGTTCTTTTCCCGACGACTGCACCATTCCGAGAAAACCGACATTGGTTTGTGTTGGAAAATTTGGAGACAATTGTTATTGTTTTGCAACAGCAAGTTTAATCCTCTCAACAAGATTTGTAAGTAATTTTTATGACGATAATTTATTTTTTCTAATCTAGGAATAAAATATATTTGCTTTTTTATCATATTTTCTATTTTTACTACATAAAAAATATTATATTTTGTAGTTTTAGCAGATAAAATACCGTTCCCTTCTAATTATTATAAATTTGATATAACCTAGTTGGGTTAACACATTAAATGTGCCCAGTAAAATAAAGAAATGTTCTTCTTCTTCTTCGTCACTTCCGGGTTTAGGTAAGAGTTGCCCGTTCCGTCTTCACTAATAGATCTAAGACCATCTCTTCCGAGGACGTCCGACATCCCTTCTTCCTCTTGGAAAAAATGCAAGATTTTATTTGGTAATCTATTTTCTTCCATTTTTTCTACATGTTCTTTCCACTGTGTCTTGTTGTTAAATATCTTTTCTTTTATGGAGTAGGTCTGCAGTTCTTCACGGATATCCTCGTTTCTTATCTGGTCCATTCTAGTGTAGCCTTTTACTCTTCTTAAAAATTTCATCTCGGCTGCATGGATTTTAAAGAAATGTTCATAATATAATAATAATAATAATAATAATAATAATAATAATAATAATAATAATAATAATAATGAACATGAAGAAATGTTCATTATTATTATTATTATTATTATTATTATTATTATTATTCTACACCTCAGCATAATTGATATGATGTTAGTATTTTTAGATCTCTGTTTAAACCATAAACACCTAAGCATCATTGCACTGCATAATATTTCATTCTCAATAATAAGTCAGAGATTACTTTAGTGGAATAAGGACTAACCTTAAAATATTTAATTAACAAGGTACAACTTTAATACGAAGTCTTCAATTTAAACATTTAATTCAAATTAAAGATTTCTGTGTTTATCCAAACTATGCCTTATCCTACTATGTTGTGGCATCTCTATAAAATTAAAATAAAATCCCCTTTGAATAAACTACTTTCTAGTCCTGACTTATTTTAACAGAGACATGGGGAAGATTGTTTTGTTATGTGAAATAATATAAAAATATACAAGACATTTTTGGGTCTACAGGGCTCAAATATGTTCCTTAAATATACCTGGAACAAATTAATAAAAGGTAAGATATTGTTGTTTATACAATAGGCTTGGATCACATCGCACAGAAGTATTGTATTGTATATTATTTCAATTCTGTTTCAGGTTTTCGTTTTTTATTACTCTTTTTTATAAATACAAAAACGAGCACAATCACACCTAGGCTCCTACACAGAGATTTACATTTCGTACCGCACCAGGAATCGAACTCGGCTATCTGGAATTGAAGGACGAACTTGACTGTCAGTGAACAAACTGTTCATGATGTTCAACTAACAGATTGATGAAGACTGTTTTACACGTAGGGAAACGCACGCGAAATTAAAAATGCCACGGTGAACTTTACACGTTTAATTTAGTAACAGATTCAAAATGTAGACTTTATATGTCCACATGTCCTGCACGTCTGTGTCCTTGTTAAGCGGGCAGTAAACATAGAAAGTGAATAACATTGCCTTCTTCGTGTTTCGTTTCGCGTAAAAATGAGACTCTAAATTTGTTGGATATTTAACAGCTCAGGTTATTATTAGCGTCGCAATCCATGTGTCGAGTCAGACAGTCAAATGTTTTGATCTTCAGCTTCGGTTAGAATGTTTAGGCCAGTTTAAAAATCCTGACCCGATCAGGAATAGAACCCTTTATGAGAATTACATGTAAAATTAATTTATATTAGTATTGTAGTTGTAACTGTAGTTAGTTTAATTTGTAGACGTCAGAACCTTCGGCTTGTAGCGTAACAGCGTGGCTGTAGCTAAAATAATACCAAGTGTATTCATGACATCTGTTGTTCTAAATTATGCATTATACACAATATAAAATGTGCTAGTTGTGAGGAAAATGTCATTATTTAAGTTTCTGCCAATAATCCAACGTTAAGTAACCGTGACCGGCGAATGGAAGTCGAGGGATGATATGAGCTGAAGCAGTTATTATTGCAATGAACTGATTGACTTGAGTGTGAAGAAGGGTATAATGTAGCTTTCGACAGAGGTAAATAAGAGACACCCCAAAAAGAATCTACCTGCTTCCAATTAGACAATACCTTCAAAACACTTGCGCAACGGAGCCGCTGATAAAAGTCAAGACATACAGTTGTGCGTAAAAGAGGATACAATTCATACAGGAGGTAATTTTCACGCTGAAAGAACTGTTATCTGTCTCACTTCTGACAATGTCAAGAAATTCGTATATATATATATATTTTCCCCAACAGATATTGAAAATTTAATTTGAAAGCGAAAAAGGTTGTATGAATTTAACTTATAATTTTTTTTTTGTGATCCCACAAACAGACCCGGAGGCCCTTGGGGTAGTAGGAGGTTAAGGCTCCCACTTTTTCTAGACAATCGGCACTTGATGTCAGCCGGGTTGTCAGCCCTGCGTGACGGCCGCCTTTACCCCCAGAACAAGCGTCTGGTACTCATTTCCGTTAGAGGCTGAGTCGACCCCAGGGCCATAGTGCCGCCAGAGAGTTTGGGTCAGTTTAAAAATCCTGACCCCAACGGGACATGAACCCTCGACCCTCCGGCTTGTAGCTCAGTGCCTTAACCACTATGCTACGGCGTGCCCCAACTTATAAATTTAGATGACGTAAAAGTTGCTCCTCCAATTATATACTTTCTTCTTAAAGGCACCTAAGTTCACTAATGTTATTGTTTTCCTAAGACTAATATTACCGCTAGCTGATTGTTATGATATCTATAGTAAAATTGTTGGATAATAATCACTACATAAATTATAGCAACGAATTTGTTTGGAGAATAAATATTTCACAAATCGCATATCGGTATGTTCTGTAATACTGCTTTTTTTAAGACTGAATTGAATTCCGTAATAATATTGCAAGAAGTGTATTAATGGAAAAATCTTATAAATGGAGTCCGGGTTTAGAAGAGAAACACAATATTAAAAATATACGAAAAAGGTAAGGTGTTTGAAAACTCTTACAACGGAGTATAAGGGAAAAACGTAAAGGAAAGCATAACCATTCCTACCTTCATTTTACCATATTACGGGCAATTATATTAATTTTTTAAAATATGATTGGAGGTTAGATTCCATTCCTTTGTTACGTAGAATGCCTTCCTCGTGTTCTATCGCACCTTATGTATTCACGTGCAATGAAGAAAGAACATCGCTCAGAGTTGCATTTTAGACATCAATTCGATGTAATGTGTAGTAAATTAATGGAAGCGGATGGTGAAGTAGTTCTTTACAAATTGTTATTTTTCAGATTACTTATTGATGTTCTGTAATGTTTTATGTTTTATTGTCGGACATGTCTAAGTTTCATTTCAAAAGCAAAATTATCTCGGAATTCGGATGTACACTTTTTGCACCGTAACCTTTTTCTAGATATATTTAGTACCTTATCAAAATATATTCCTTTATTTACTTTTAACGGTGAAATATAATAATATATGGGATATATATTTTAAAATTGTTATAAGTTTACGTAATAGGCGACATTGAGGAGTGAGTATGAGGGTGAGTGAGAGGTTAAACAGTTTCTAACTGGTACACCAGGAGCTCCATGTTGTTGAAGATAACTCTTTTAAAATTGAATACATTTTAAGAATATAAAATTATATTTTCCATAGCTTGATATTCTGGGATGGAGTGAGGGATATCAGAATAGAACACAGATATAATGCAGGAAATTAGTATGGAATATTCTGATTTCGTCCGACTATTTTCAGTTTTTTTTTTCTTTTGACTTAGTAGATCTATTTGCTGTGACTGAAAGTGAGTGAACACAGATGAAAATTGCTTCGACTGCCTGATCGTTATCTGCCGAAAAAAATGATTGGTAGTGGATAACTCTCGATGATACCTTTTATCACAGATGGTGAAATAGTGTTGTAGGCTTATACACCTTGTACACTATGCAACAAATCATTTGTGTAAGTGCAAGATAACTCTAAGTACTGTATTTTGAGAGTTGTTCATAAATAATTTAAACATATAAAAAAATAAGTAAATTTATATGAAAATAACTGTAAGATATTCCGCTCTGTCCTAAATCGTCTCTTTTTAGTAGTAGTAGTAGTAGGAGGACTTTATTAGACAAAAAGTATGATATTTCCAATATTATTTATAAATACTGGTCGCACGGGCAGTAAGCCGTGCGTGCTGTGGACAGTCCGTTACAATAGAGTAATAATTGATACTAGTGTAAAGGAAAAAACCAGTAACATTATAATTACATGAAGAAAACACAATAATATTACAATTAAATAATAACACAATAGCATTATACACTAAAAAACAATAACATTACAATTACATAAAGAAAACACAATAATAATAAAATTCAAAAATAACACAATCGCATTTTACACTATGTATAATTATTAAGAATTAATGCTATTGCATTTTGATAACGTATATATATTCATGAATGAGTGTTGTCCTTATTTTACCCAAGTTTATCCAATTTTCTGGATTTACCAATACCTCGTAGCATGCCAATCTTTCCCGATTTGAATTTAGAAATCTTTCCGGTAATAACTGACGTCTCCAATATTCTAAATAATTACATTTTCCTAATATATGTAACTCATCTTCAAAAAGTTCCCGCACATTGGACATATTCGCATATCGTAATCGTCGCTAATTTTTAGAAATTTCCATGCCCCTAGCCTAAACGAAGCAAGCCCTGATCTCTCCTTAAATCCTAGGTTGAGTATATACGATTCTTTTCCCCAGACGTGTTTTAAGTCTCTTTGTAAACACAGTGAGCGTTTTCCTGTACATTCGGCGAAAATATCTTGTTGGCTTATATCTAAGTACCTCCTCCTTATTTTTCTCCACACGTTCTTGCGATTTTCAGTCCCTTTTTCCCATATCCAGCCCATCCCAATCTTTTGGAGTTCTTTCCTAACCTCGTCTGCCCAAAATTTACATCTATGTTTTTAATTTGGTGGTTGTAACAAATTACTCTAAGCATTGTTTGTTCACCTTGGATTACTCGCAACCAGTATTTGTGTACACGAATTTTACAGTTTATGTCGTCCTGGAATGACCCAAATTCATATAAAATTCCACAGTTAGAAACGGCCTTACTATGTCCTGTAATATATTTCAGAATGTGCGTATATACCTTATTTAGTACTTCCGTTCTTTGGAAACCCCAAATCTCACTACCATAGTGCATTACTGGCCTGACCATCGCTCCATACATTTTTTCTAATGTGCTGACTGGAATATCAGGCATTCGACCCAGAATACCTAGTACATTGTTAAGTTGTCCCCTCCCTTTATCAATATATCAATATGTGTTTTCCACTTCCCGTTCATTTTCAACGTCGTACCAAGATATTCAAAATGTTTCACGTTTTGAAGTACTTGATCTTTGTATTTCCACTCCTCTGCTCTACCATAAACCGTCCCATTTTTAAAGGTCATTGTTTTTGTCTTACTAACATTTACAGTCAATACCCAATTCCTACAGTATTTTTCCAGTAGGTCGAGACCTCTTTGCAGTCCCTTGATTGTCTTGGAACAGATAATTAAATCATCTGCATACAACAGGACTGGGACGTATAACAGGAAGAAGGCGGTATGTGCATAGAGCAAGGCATGGACTCTATGTATGTCAGGGTTGTGGATTTTCACCGTGGGATAAGGCGAGGAACGAACCAAGGATAACTGAGTACTATCAGGAGGCTTACCAATACAACACTGGTGTCAATTAGATAATATTTATTAATTAACATGAAGCACAAGACTATTACCGTTCCAATTCCAGAATATTGGATTTGTTTGGATATATTCCGGTATTTTTCACTTCGGAATGGTACAGCGGTCAATACTGGACCAATTTTATTAATATCGTGGCGATTCTATCGCGTTTTGGAACACTGATAATTACCGGTCTTCACTCGACCTAAAGTGTGATGTAACACCTGCACAATGATGCTTTTAAAATGAATAACTTTTATAACTTGCCGTTCTTGGCCTAACACATTTAGTGTATCTAATGGGTCGCTTGCCTGCGACCGGCGAAATATACGAGTCCGCACTGCCGCGGAACTGAAACAATTAATCCTGCGCGGAGTCTTATGTTAATTTTGCTCCTTACGGGAAGCCTTCCCGGAGCAGACTACCTTCACGATATTCGGAATATATCCAACTCCATCTTACCAATGCAATTTACTAAACCAATATTTTCATTGGCTGAACATATAATTAACATACATAAAAAAACGCCTTACTAGCAGAATGATATTGACTTATGGACTCTGATTGGGCATTATGGTTCCCACTATGGTTAAACCAGAATCTCGGGAAAATACATTGGTCATGTATTTCCAGTGCGTGTTTTTCACACGCTGGTGAGAAGTTCATTAATTTACTGAAAACAGATGGACAGAGTTTTTGGCTACTGTCGCCAACTCAACAGGCGGTCTAGTGTTCTTTGACACTTAAAATTGACCATCATTTATCTGTCTGGAAGGATGACTTCCGGAGCCGGACAAGGGACATTACGTCTCCAGCTGCGAGGCCGTATTATTAGGGTTGTAAAACAATTTTAACTTACATGTGTCCATCTTCAAAGAACTTGAAATACAATGGACAGAAATGCCTTTTATATACTCAAGCGTAACAGATTGGTAAAAGTCTCTCACGAAACCTTTTCTGGGAAGTGTAACTGCATATTTAATAATCAGTAATAATAATAAAATTAATTAGTACAGTTATTTCTGCTACAGACTTTAACATTTCTTATCTCCGGAGCCTCAATTTCTCCTTCTAGCATTACGTCTACAATATCATCAACGAATAGATTAAATAGCATTGGTGATAAAATGCAACCTTGTCTCACTCTCCGATTGGCTTCACTTCTCTATGTGATGTGCCCTTGGTCTACTTTTATACAAAATTTAACATATTTACAAATTTACATTAAAGCATGTATCATTTTATGAGACAATCCTTTCCGATTTAATTTTTCCCAAAGTGCGCTTCGGTCCACAGTATCAAATGCCATCTTAAAAACAATGAATGCACAAAATAATTTACCCCCCTTCATTTTCAGATTGTCAACAATTAATGTTCTCAGAACAAATACGTTGTCCACCGTGCAGTACCCTTCTCTAAAACCTGGCTGATATTTTGAGAGCCTATTGTTCTCTTTAGCCCATTGTCTCATTCGTTCGTAAAGTACTTTACAATATATTTTAATATTAGAGCTAACGTATCTTAATTTAGGTTCAGGATCTACGTCTAAAATGCATTCATTATACCCTTTTACGCGGAGGTAATCCAGGATGTTTGTTACTTTATTATTGGTGGTATAAATATATCAACCTCAACTTTTTATAAAATTAGTGAAATTAGTGACAAAAATACAACAACAAAACAAAGCGTCGAAAAAGAAATAACACAGTATTTTATCAAAACATAAATTTTATTTCTTTATAATAAAAATGTAATATTACATATTTTGAATATTTACAGTACATATTCATGTACGATTAATATTACTTAAAAATCCGGATTCTACATTTCATAAAGTAAAATTTCAAAATTATTCCAGCTCTGTAAACGAAATAAGTGTAAATAATATTTTGAGTAATTTAAGCCAATATTTTTCTTACAAGGGATAATCCAAAATGTACAAGTAACTATTACGTAATAATATAATTAATTGAACAGATCAAATAATGAAGTGATACTTAAATTGACAAACAAATAATTTCTCATGACAGTTATTTAAATCTTTGAGGTTACAGCGAGAACAAAATCATGAAAAACTATGTTATTGTATATTGTATATAATTCAACATACATTTAAATTTAAATATATTGTAGTCTACGCACTTGTATTTATATTGTTTTATTAAAATATTACATAAACTAAACCAATTTATGTTAAAGGAAACGTTGTCAATTTAAGGTGTGAGGCCAATATCATAGATGCAAAATCAGTGCTAGGCCTAATAACAAGAAACTAAGAAAGTTAGGCAGCTTTGGCACAATTATGGAAAATGTTTAATAGTGTATGGTAATTTTTATGGCAAAGGAAAAAAAAAGTGAATGATAATACACAAATTGCTATGTTTACTTCTGGTCTTCTGTTATAGAACTGTACTCTTGACAGAACAAAATGTGTACATCTTCATATTACTACTGTATAATGTTACTTTAAGTGATTTTTCGTAGAATTTTCTGCTTCAAAGACAATACAGATCTACAACCTCTCACATCTATTTTAAAGAACAATTGGTAATTGTGAAGAAAGGTGCGCTTTTGAACTGGTGAAGGCTCTTCTAGCGAACTGAACATCTATGAATCTTGCAACATACCACTAGTAATCAAGTATATTTGTAGTTATTAAAAGTTGCCAACCTGATTATTCAAATTTCATCCACAGCCAAACTGTTTATTTAGTTACGTTTGATAGTTCACATTACGTTAGTAGGTAGCACTGATTTTTAAGCATCGGTTACTCCATTTTATTTCGTTACAATGTTTCTTATGTGTTAGATACTCTGTTTTACAAATCATGATGGATGTGATTCAACGATAATATGGTGTCACTTAGGTTATTTTTACATCAACTTATGATATAATTTTCAGGCATTTTCGCGATTTTTGAAAATACACATCCATATAGCTTATGTAGTTATTTAATTACATATATATATATATATATATATATATATATATATTTTAGTATTTATAAAACTTCTCACAATTTGAGGCTGCTTGAAGACAAAACATGTTATTACAATGAAAATACTGAGAGATGAAAACAAGTGCAAGTGAATATGATAAAACAATTACGAAAATTGAGATAATGCAACACACAGTCAGTTGCAGACGTGTGAACGAGATGTTCTATAAAGATCTTCAGAGATTCACGAACAACTGTAACGGCTAGATCATGTACAAATCTTTACAGAAAGAAGTATTGTGAAATACGATTCATAAAAAAAACTTTATATTTAGATCAAATTATATAAAGTACTATAACTTTGTCACAAACTATATACATAATGTACCTTAAGGCGAAATAGGATTTATATATCTCCAATAATAATAATAATAATAATAATAATAATAATAATAATAATAATAATAATAATAATAATAATAATAATAATAATATAATAAAATAATATCACTTAACATTACTCTCACATAATTCCAGTGTTTTTCTTTTTTTACTCGAATCTACGTAGTGATCATCTCTACGTAGTGATCAGGGACTCCCGTAACTGCAACTTCTCGAAAATAAAAGTGTTAAAATACAAATTTATACAGAAATTATTCTCCCAATAATATTATATGGATACAAAACATAGACACATACTTTCAGGGAGGAGATAATGTTACAAGTATTAGAGAATAAAGTTTTTTTTATGAAAAATTTTGGACCAAAGAGAGACAAACATAGGTGATTGGAGAAGGCTCCACAACAGAGAGCTACATGACCTTCGTGGGAAGTCAGATGTATTAAAGAAAAGTTAAATTTCGTAAATTGCAGGGGGTATGGCTTGTAGAACGGATGGGGAATTTAAGAAGGAATTGGAAACTATATATAGAAAATAAGAAACAGAGGGTACAGTAAGTACTGCCAAGAAAGAGGGGGAGAATAGCATACATTAACCACGATTTCAGTGAGGAAAAATTTATACGAATGACTGAAAATATTAGTTCGAGATATGGATATATGGAGAGCTTATATTTTCGCGTTCATGGATCTACGGATTCGAGAGTACTAGTGAGTCAGTTACATCATCTCGCTAAGAACCCCAAGCTAATTTTACTTAAGGATATCATGATAACTATCTTCTTCTAGGAAATCCGTTGCTCTAACTATTTACACGTAATATGCTTGGTGTTGGTTCAAAAGCTAACTAAAACGACTCATTCTATCTCGAACACTGATGGCGCGACACGCCTAGAAGGTCCTTGCTGCACCATCCAGCTGCTGGTCTCACATTCACATGTGTTCATCACAGAGGTCCAGTCAGGTACGTAAGGGCGTATTACAAACTGCTTAAACGACCTTCGGGACTTGGAAATTTTGGTAGCATGAGGTTCTGGCCGAGCGTTAGTATGTGGATGTATTAGTTATAAAGGCATACGTGTTTTGAACATAAATAAACGGATTCTTAATTTTAACTATTTTATTTATAGAGTATAATGATTACAATCCCTAAGTATTCTAGCCCTAAATAACTAATCTAAGCTTATATTAAAATAATTATTAGAAAAAGTTTTAATAATTTGACTAAAATGTGGAATACAAATTCAGTTGTATATTCTTAATTTAACGGCCCGAAAATTGTGTATAATAATTAGTATAAAGTTTTAATGTCTTTGCCAGATTGTTACCACATCTAATTTTGTAGTAAACTGTAAAAACATTTTCCTCTAACGAAGAGTACAAATTTTTACTTTACCGGTTCTTTGACATATTGGATCACTGTGCACCGGGCGGCTGCACTAGTGGAACCACATACGACAATAGTCACGTCTGCGGCAGGTGAGCAATTCCACAATTTCAATAAAACTTTAGAGAAAATTCCGTGCTATTTGTTATATAATTTGTTTGACCTGTGAATTTGGATTTATTATCTGAGTTAAAAGTTGCAGGAGATTAAGATGATAATGAAAAAACTCAGAAGGAAATTTTACATTAGATATTTGCCATTAAAACGGATGTAAATATCTGACATTTTTATGAACACTGCTTACAACATATATATTATGTTCCCTAGTTACTATAAAGGTTTATTCCAACAACAATTTAAAAAAGATCCGTTAGAAGAAAACACTTTAAGTATAAATATGATTATTTACTGGATACATATATATTATATACTTATAAGTAGAGTCAATAATTTATTAGTTATACTATTCTCTGTTTAAACTAATTAGTGTGAAAATTTTTAAATGTAACATTTAAAATGTATTCCTTGGTATAATGTTTCCATTGAATTGCTCAGGACTGTCCCTTGCGCGACTTGCGTGAATTCGTGGAGGAAGCAGATTTTTCGAATACCTTTATAGGTAAAGTTTATATTTTAATTTTTTGTTTAATTTACCAATATTTACTCATAAGTCCGTTATTGTTTAAAAATAATTACTTATTAGAAATATGCATAACAACATAGTTAAAACCTTTCTGTTTTGTTGTAATGTAAAGTGTTCTGTATATCAAGTATAAAACAGAACAAATCACTGTAACTACTCTAATATTAGATATTTTCAGAACGTTGTTTGAAACATAATATCCAGCAAATTATGACGTGCTCTCGTAGGGGTATAACTGAATGTGCATATGACATATTTTATGAATAATATATTTTCTATTGCTACTAATATTTACAGACTTCAGACATTGTGATTACCTGTTTTAATTTTCCGAATAAGTCAAAGAACAGTTAAAAATATAAATTTTAAAATCAAACTGATCTTTGAAAAAATAGGGAATACTAAATACAAAATTCTGCATAATTTTGCTTAAGTCTACAAACATATGTACATAAAATGTAAACTTCTAACAAATAATTATTGTTATTCTATTTCACATTTACATTTTTATATCATTATTGTTGTTTTTACTCGAAGCGAATCAAAACTAACAGTTTCTGCCTTATAGCTCAATGTTGTTTGTCTGAAGGCTATAAGAAGACAACTTAGATGACAAATTATCCGGTCCTCCAGGTTGGTGATTTTAGCAATGAGCCAACTCCCTGTTGTAGACATATAAAATGTATACCTCTATAAGTCCAAAACAAAATAAAGTAGGACTGAATCAATCCGAGCAAAGTTTCAGTTGTAGGCCTACGATCAATGTGAACAAACCTGATGTAATGACTGTTTTCATTGGTCAAATAATTTTTTTCTATACAACTTTTGAGAGTTTGTAGAGGAGGTAAAAAAATACTCTTTTGTTATGTGAAATAAAAACATTGGCAGCTTTTTCCGTTTCCCCGCTAGAGGTCCTTGTTGTGTTTGACGCTGGATGATTTCACGAAGAAAGATAAGATAATTTCCTCCACCAAAGTCAGTTAGTCAGAAGAAACAGCCCAATCAGATGGCCGTGAACAATACCAGCCCACACATTTATGGTAGAATACACGAGTTGCCTTAAACTCCCATACGTGGTTATCGTGGATGTTGCATGTAAGTGTTTATCCTCTACTGGTGGTAATGATGCCAGTCTCAAAACTACAGTGAACACGTGACCTAAGGGAAGCTCAGCGTCAAACCGTTCAAAGATCCCTAGCGGGGAAACGTAGATTCTGTCAATTGTGTTTTAAATAACAAAACAGTTTTGTTTTACCTCTACAAACTCTTCAAATTTGTGAATCAGTGACGCGGAGAACCTAAGAAAACTTTCTTCATCATGCTTCCGCGAAAATTACAATATATATATATATCCATCCATAGTAATTCTGCCCGAGGGCAGGTCCTTCACTGCAATCATAGAATTTTCATGCTATGCGTGCAGCTTTACTAAGTAATTGTAGGTGTCGTAACTTCCCGTTGCTTTCCACACCGGTGAAGGATGATGATGATGATGGCCATATGATTTCGGGGACCGTTTGGGCCTTAACGTTTTCCTGACATTTGTCTTACGGTGAGGAAAAACCTCGATAAAAAACTCACCCAGAAAAAATGACTCGACCGGGCATCGAACCCGGACCCGCTGTGGGGCAAGGCAGCACGCTACCTCAAGACCACAGCGGTGGACTGATTATATATGTATAATAGGCCTATCTAGCACATATCTATATACGTTATGTGAGACAATGTTAAGATATAGGACCTATAATAATTATCATAGATTGGAACAAAAAATGGGTATTGATGGAAGGTTATATATGGGGTTTCCTAGTAAGGGTAGATGGTAAAGACATGATTTAGTGGGCGTCACGAATTAGAAAGGATTCCTCTTTAGTCGAGGACCTCGGGTGGCTCAGTGGGTTGCGGTAGGATGAGATGGTCTTGGTCCCGGGATACACAATAATTGTGCGGACACGATTATATCTCCTGGAGAAAAGTCAAAATAACTCGAACAGCTCATAAGGATTCCTGGGAAAGATTTATTTCCAAAATAGAGCACGATGTACATGGCAGACAATCGTTAGCATTTAAAGTAATGAAACAATTAAATACAACAGAAAAAGATACTGCAAAACTAAATACCATTGATCTGAAGACATGGGAGAATCACTACAGAGAATTATGGTGTAACGAAGAAGACTTAGTTATAGAACGCCCTTCTGAAAGTGAAAATAAATCAGAAATAGACAGAATTACTCTAAGCGAAATGAGAGAGGCATTGAAAAAAATGAAAAATAGAAAAGCACCAGGTATAGATGGTATAAACAATGAACTGATAAAGTATGCAGATTTATTTGCAGAAATAAGATTATTAAACTTAATAAACGAATGTTGGAAGACGTAAAATACCTGAAAATTGGAAGATAGGTGAAGTCATATCCCTCTTCAAAAAAGGAAATAGATTAGATAGTAATAATTATAGAGGTATCAGCTTATTGAACTCCACTTATAAATTATATGCAAAAAATAATAAATAATAGATTGAAGAAGATATCTGACACGCTCTTAGAAGAAGAACAGGCAGGGTTCAGAAAAGGAAGATCCTGTAGTGATAATGTGTTTATTATAAAGAGACTAATTGAAAAGAGAAGATAATTTAACCTGCCAACATATTTGTTATTCATTGATTTTGAAAAGGCCTTTGACAAAGTAAATAGATCTATACTATGGGAAATAATGAAGGAACGAGGATATCCACACCATCTAATAAAATCAGTCCAAGGCTTATATGAAGAAACTAAAGTAGTGATAAAAAACTGGTGGAAAAAGGTCAGAAGAAATTTTAATAAATCAAGGAGTTAGACAAGGGTGTAGTCTATCGCCCACTCTTTTTAATATATATATCGACGACATTATGAAACAATGGAAAATTATAATGGACAAAGGCCTTAGATTGAACAATAACTCAAGTATTAATAACTTAATTTTCGCCGATGATTTAGTCTTATTACACCATGATGAAGATCTGTTACAATTGCCTGCTTACAAACTAAATGCAATATGTAGCAATTATAATTTTAAAATTTCAGTAAGTAAAACAAAAGTAATGGCATTTTGTGGAAGAAATACTCTGCGTGCAAAAATAGTAATTAGAGACGAAATTATTGAACAAGTATCCCACTTTAAATATTTAGGATGTGACATCCGCTATGGGTATGATAAAGATATTGAACACAAAACACATCAGTTTCAAGCTATTTGTGGTACAATAAATAGAACATTGAATAATAAAGCCCATAAACAAACAAAATTAAAATTTTATAAAACAATGGCTGTCCTTGTCCTTTTGTATGGGAGTGAATCTTGGATTACCACTACCAAACAAGAAAGTAAAATCCAAGCAGCCGATATGAAATTTTTAAGAAGAGTAAAAGGCTGCACTAGAATGGACCAGATAAGAAACGAGGATATCCGTGAAGAACTGCAGATCTACTCCATAAAAGAAAATATATTTAACAACAAGATATAGTGGAAAGAACATGTAGAAAGAATGGAAGAAAGAAGGTTACCAAATAAAATCTTCCATTATTTTCCAAGAGGAAGAAGAGATGTCGGACGTCCTCGGAAGAGATGGTCTTAGATCTATTAGTGAAGACGGAACAGGCAACTCTTGCCTAAACCAGGAAGTGAAGAAGAAGAAGAAGAAGAGAAAAGACAAGTTAAAAATGCAATATCACTTCATTTTACGTTGAACAGTTGAACATACACAATAAAAAAATCAAAGTACGTAGCGATCGGCGTTTGTCACATGGTTCCACTTTATGCTGAGGAGACTTAATTTGACGGTTGAATTCTTAAATACACCGCTCCTATATTGTTATATTTTATTTCTAAGTCCATTTAGCAAGGGGACTCCACTGCAAGTTTTATATAAGGATTTTATTACTTCCCACTCGACATAATTTGCGACCGTATGATAACGCCCACCTTAAGATACAATACATATACCCATTGGTGCATTTGTCTTATAATTTTGGGTTGTAGGGTTCTGGACCCTTTGGTTCGTTGTGACGTCACCAAATGTTTTAGGACACTCCTACTTTTGAGATTGGATAAAATTGGGACATAAGTTTTTTTTTGTTCTTTGCAAGAAGCCCGGGAATCACGACTAATTTGGATAAAGGCTTGGCTTCCAATAATGACTCTAGAATGTTCTGGTGGCTTCTTTCGCCTCTAGTTAGCTTGCATCATCCTCTGTCAAAATGCCCGTTTACTGGGTTTCCAAAATTCCCAGCAATATATTTCCTATTGTATTCAGCTGTCCGGCGTACAAGGGTTAGGCATTGTCAAGTTCTAACCGGCTGAATAAAATGCATCTAATCCTCTGGACTGAAAATAATTCTTTAGATCTTTTACTTATTGTACGAATGTCTCGAGTCCATCAAAATGCAGTAGAGTGCGTTACAGTCATCAGGCTTTTCCCTGTATTACTCATAACTCAACGTTCTTGTTTTATCATTAATTCCACGGGATCATTTGATTTTTTATAAATAATTACATAATTGTATTCTACGCATTTTTCTGATTTGTTTGAATGTAAATAAAATGTATGTTAGATGATTTCTTCGGTCACTTGATTAATTAATTATAAATTTATTTTCTCTCTCCCGATTATTAATTGTTGGCCTGCTCATTTAGGGAGGAGACTGAGTGAATGTCGCGCCTCAAGATTTAATAAGCATTGACAGCGATGGACAAGTGGTTATTGTGCCACTTTCCTCTGGTCCCGATGGTAGCGGGTTCAAACCTAGACGGGGTCAATGGACTCTTTTAGGATGAAAAAATCCAAGGACCAAGTCCTCCGGGACGGACTTCAAGCCGTGAGATTGTAGTTTGAAGAATTCAGGCTCATAAAAGATCCTTAAGCCTGAATAAAAAATCATCAAATATAATTTACCTAATTGTCCCATCATAATACTACCTTGGTTTCCTGGATGTCACTATGAGGCTGAACACTTACCAGGTGCCACTATGACATCTATCAGAAAACAAGTACAACTACATGGGATAATTCTCGGATAAGAAAGCATTGAGCTTGCATCTGCTTGTAGACGTTTGGAAATATAGGATATCTACCGACATCGTCGAAAAAGTGTAAACGTCTGGTTAGGTCGGCCCGTATATAATTTTGTCATAAATAAATAAGAGATGCATTTTAC
Source organism: Diploptera punctata (assembly GCA_030220185.1). Taxonomy (NCBI): domain Eukaryota; kingdom Metazoa; phylum Arthropoda; class Insecta; order Blattodea; family Blaberidae; genus Diploptera; species Diploptera punctata. The sequence continues at coordinate 167,702 of JASPKZ010008909.1, forward strand.
TAATTATTGGTACCATCTTGTCTTGTATTCAGGCTTATTTCCCCTAGTTGGGTACGATATAACCTAAGACATGTTTCTATCATTGACATCTCCCTACACAATTCAGTCATATGGCGGGTAAAATTAACACCACGGTTCCACCAACAGACGTAGTCGGCGGTGTAATATCTTAAGCAAGTTTGTTTACTGTACAACTGGAACTTAGCTCCGATACAGTACAGCCGTTAATGAATATTGGATGTTGGGACAATCATGGGATTGTAATTACGAAAATGAATTTCGGATGAAAGCAGAAGGAGGAGAGGAAACCCACAAAAAAATTGATAGGTGGCATCAGAAGAAGTATGAAGAGAATGGAATTATTCGCCCGAACATAACCTCTCCACATACCCCTATCCTCAGTCAATGTTTTCCAATCATTCTCTGTATAATCCACTTTCTTCAAATCATAGTTAATGTTATTCTCCCACCTCATTCTTAGTCTACCAATGGGGCATTTTCCCTCTCGTTTTCCTACAAGAAGCTTCCATGCTTGTCTATCATTCACTAATCGTGTCGCTTGTCCTGCCCATAGTAGCCTACGAGACTTAAACGTTCGTATTATATCTGGCTTCCTATAAAGACCATGTAGTTCACTGTTAGCTAGAAAAAAGTTACAAACATATATTATTGAATAGTGAGAAATACTGTCTCATATGGAATTGAAGTTTGGAAATTCAACAAAAACTTAGAAGAAAACTTAAATCAAGAGAAATGAATTTTTTGAGGAGAAAAGTAAGATGTTAAAATTAGAAAAAAATATGAAATACTGTCATATGATAAAAATTGAATACCAGATATTCAATAGTAGATTATAAAATATATATGCGACTAAAATGGTATGGGCACGTATCACGAATGCAAGAAATAAGGGTACTTTGAAAACATTGGAATGGTGTTCACCTGGAAGAAGTAGGAAAGGAAGACCTCGAAACTCGTGAGTGCAATAAATAAGAACTGGAATGAGAACAAGAGGATTGTAGGACATAAAGTGGATGGATAGGGACGAGTGGAGAAGAAAAATAAAACTTTAGGCACAGAAAGATTTCTAAACATTAAAGATATGTATAAAAATAAATAAATAAATAAATAAAAATTATTATTATTATAATTATTATGTTGAATCACCCTGTACCCTCGGTGAGGTGCATGTTGTGTGAACGTGATTTACAAACCGTTGAGTTCATTATATAACGACCGACTGACGTCACGACCACTAAACCAGTAAATGTCAATGAGAAATAAATCGCTCGGGGCATCACCTCATTAATTAAATAATAACAGCCATTTTTACACGCTTTATATTAGCTTGACCTGTATCTACCTATCTATCTATCTATGTAACGGAATCTTTCAACGCGATTTTCACCCACTTAAAATCATTGGATCGTCTTGAAACTTTGTATACTTGTAGAGGACCCGTGACAATACAATAATTTCATATTTATTTTCTAAAATCCTGGCCATAATCATCAGAAAATAAAAAAAAAGCGTTTTTGTATCAATGTAACGGAATCCTTTAACGCGATTTTCATCCACTTAGAAACATTGGATCGACTTGAAACTTTGTATACTTGTAGAGGACCTGTGATAATACAATAATGTCATATTTATTTTCTAAAATCCTGGCCAGAATCATCAGAAAATCAAAAAAAGTGTCTTTGTATCAATGTAACGGAATCTTTGAACACGATTTTCACCAACTTAGAAACATTGGATCGACTTGAAACTTTGTATACTTGTAAAGGACCCGTGACAATACAATAATTTCATGATTTCTTTCTAAAATCCTGGTCAGAATCATCAGAAAATCAAGAAAAATGAAAACTGGTATAATAGGTTGCGGACGTGTCGACGTTTTAGTCAAACGTTGTTAGAGCTCAGTTGGTAGAGCGGTGAACTCTTAGGGGTATGTAATTTCAGTAATCTATAGGTCGCTGGTTCAAATCCGGCTGGTAGAGATTTTTATAGAAGAGTATTACTTTTAGCTCATACTACGATAGTATCGAATTTAAAGACATTTATATTTTTATCTTATTTTGTAAAATATTAAAACTAAAAAAATAAATAATAGTTTTAAAAAAACTAAAACAACACGCTTTATTAGAAAACCGAACTAAAAAAATGAAAAATAATTTTAATTTCCAACACGCTTAGGATAAAATTAAAGTGGTCAACAAAAATATAATCTCCAACACATATAGAATAAAACTGGAGTTATCACAACAAACAGAATATAATTTTATCATTAAAAGCGTGGGGTGCTTTTTATGATATTTTACATTTTCTTCTTAGAGAGCTTACTTTTACCAATATCTGTTCATTATCAAATATATTAATTGATACAGAGCACCCCACGCTTTTGATGGTAAAATTATTTTCTTTTTGTTGATAACTCTAATTTTTTTCTATATATGTTGGAGATGATTTTTTTGTTGACCACTTTATTTTATCCCAAGCGTGTTGGAAATTAAAATTATTTTTCATTTTTTAGATTTCTAACAAAGCGTGTTCTTTTAGTTTTTTACTTACTTACTCACTGGCACTATCGAACCCGAAGGTTCATGGCCGCGCGGACATAAGCTCTCCATACATCCCTATCCTGAGCTAATGCTTTCCAATCATTTCCTGTATAATCTACTTCCCTCAAATCATACTTAATGTTGTTCTCCCACCTCATTCTTGGCCTACCAACTGGGCGTTTTCCCTCTGGCTTTCCTACAAGAAGCTTCCATGCACGTCTTTCATTCCCCATACGTGCACAACATGTCCTGCCCATCGCAGTCTACGAGACTTAACTGTTCTTATTATATCTGGCTTCCTATAAAGACCATGTAGTTCATTGTTATGTAGTCTTCTCCATTCACCTGTCTGTTCATCTCTCTTTGGTCCAAAAATTTTCCTAAGAACTTTATTCTCAAATACTCGTAATCTCCTTTCCTCCTTAAAGTAAGAGTCCATGTTTCGCACCCATATAATATAACTGGTAGAATAATAGTTTTATATATTTTCAGCTTAACGTTTTTTGAAAGGAGTTGGGACATCAAAAGTCTCTGCAATGCATAATAGCAAGCATTTCCAGAATTGAGCCTATGTTTAATTTCTTTGTGCATCTCATTCCTATTTGTGATTATTGTTCCTAGGTATTTGAATTCAGCCACTTCCTCAAAATTTCCCTCATTTGTCATTAGCTGTCTATTTCCATTATATACTGAATTTCTACGTGTGACCATATATTTAGTTTTACTGATATTTACTTCCAGTCCCAATTTCTTAGTGTTACTCAATAGTGTGTGCGTGTTGTCCTTTAGTATCTCCTCGCTATCGGCCAGTAGTACTACATCATCAGCATAAACTAACAGCTTATTAATACCATTGAGTTGTAAGCCTTCCTCATTCTCTAAAGATTTAATGGCATGCTCTAGTACAAAATTAAATAGTAGAGGAGATAGTGCATCTCCTTGCTTCAACCCATTCTGGATTTCAAAAGTGTCTGAAAACTGTTTGCCTACACGCACCCTACTCTTTGAGCCACTTAGACACATTCGTATAAGTCTAACCAACTTTTTAGGAATTCCGAACTCCAGCAGGATACTATATAACTTCTCCCTCTTAATTGAATCATATGCTTTTTTGAAGTCTACATATAGTTGATGTACAGTACCATTATATTCCCATTTCTTCTCTAAAATCTGTCTTATACTGAAAATCTGATCTGTTGTAGACCTGTTTCTTCTAAATGCACATTGATGATCTCCTAGAATGTCATCAATATAGGGAGTAAGTCTGCTTACTAATATATTTGTTAGAATTTTGTACGAAGTTGAAAGTAATGAGATGCCCCTGTAGTTGTTGCAATCAGTTTTATCTCCTTTCTTATAAATTGGTAAGATAATTGATTCCTTCCATTCATCTGAAAGAGCTTCTTTTTCCCAAATCATACTAAGCAACCAGCGTATCTTGTCCATCAATTTTTCTCCCCCTGATTTTATCAGTTCTGCTGGGATCTCATCTGAACCTGATGCTTTATACATCTTCAATTTTACAATCGCCATTTCAACCTCTAATGCACTTGGCTCTGCGACTAGCATTTCTGCTGTCTGTAACTTATCCTCCTCAATGTCCTGTTCTGTATGTACATTTAATAGCTGATTAAAGTAACCTTTCCATCTATTTAATATACTCCTACAATCTGCAATCATATCCCCATTTTCATTCCGAATTATGTTTGTTCTAGCCTGAAACCCCTTCTTCTCTATCCTAATTCCCTGATATAATTCTCTAATGTTCCTATTTTTTGCATTCATTTCAAGATCATTAATCTTCTCTCTCAAATATTCCCTCTTTTTACTCTTTAGTAACTTGGTGGTTTCCCTTCTAACACTACCCAATTGCTCTAAATTTACCTCATTTGGCTCGTGTAACCATTTCATTTTTGCTAGCATTCTTTTCTTTACAATGTCGGCACATTCCTCATCAAACCATTTCTTGTTTTGCCTCTTTTTTAAACAACCAATGCTTTCTGATGCTGACAATTTAATAGTATCTCTTATAGCCTCCCATTCTTTATTTATATCAGTTTCTTCTTCGTTTGCCACATTGTCATCTGAAGATTCCAGTACTTGAAATCTATTAGCAATTTTGATTTGGTATTCTTGCCGCATTTCATCATTTTTCAAGTTTTTTAATTCATATTTTACAGAATCATCTTTAGCGTTCGTTCCTCTCATAAGCGATAGCCGTTGTCTGATTTTCACTCTGACCAGATGATGATCCGAATTGCAGTCTGTCCCTCTAACTGATATAACATCAATGATGCTACTGTGCCAGCGTTTATCCACTAATACATGATCTATCTGGTTCCGAGTTTCTCCATCTGGGGACGTCCAGGTGTATTTATGAATATCCTTATGCTGAAATGTTGTGCTCTTAACAATGAGATTCTTTGATGTGGCAAATGTGACTAATCTAACCCCGTTGTCGTTACTATCTTCATGAAGACTGAATTTGCCTATTGTTGGTTTGAATATATCTTCCCGCCCCACTTTTGCATTAAAATCTCCTAAGACAATTTTCATATGATATAGTGAAAGGGTATCAAATAAGCATTCTAATTCTTCATAGAACTCATCCTTGATCTTGTCATCTTTATCTTCTGTGGGGGCATGTACATTTACAATTATAAAATCATGTCGTTTACCCTTTAGAATTATGTATGATATCCTATCACTAACAAACTTAATATCTCGGATAGCGTAGGATCCTCCTTCTGACTAAAAACCCGTTCCAAATGCAGGTCTTTCTGCACCCCCATAGTATAATGCAAAGCTTCCTGATTCCTGACTACCTTCTCCTGGCCACCTAACTTCCTGTAAAACGACTATATCCAAGGGCGATTTATCCAATTCCCGCGTTAATATCTCTAGTGCCCCGCTATTGTATAAAGTTCTAACATTCCATGTTCCTAGGAACATGTCCCTGTGTTTGAGCCTTTGGCATGGGTTCCCTGAAGTAGTCCCCGCCCGGAGAACAGTTTTTTAAAACTATTATTTATTATAATATAATTGATCGCTCTTTCATAATTAGGGTAAAGTTATATTAATCCGCCAGGATCTTCAATATGAGTTACTTATTTCTATAATGATATGACACGGCTGTAAAATTAAAAATTTTCATAAGTAGAGTGTAATTCAAAACAGCAGCATGAAAATATATTTTCAATTGTAAAAGGATAGAAAAACAAGAAGACGGTACGTGTTTGTACAGTAAAACAGATTACACATGCTATAGAAAAGCTGCCAAGAAAAATTCCATTCACTCGACACTAGGAATATACAGGGTGGTCTAAAATTTCCCTCACAAATTTCTAGGACGTGTAGAGATGACTGACTTGATTAATATTTAGAATAGCAAACCAAGTCCGGGAACTTACCGTTTCAGTGTTACAGCCGTTTGAAAACAGGTTTCCTTTAACGCGACCACTTTTACAAGTAATTTATTATGAACAGTACATCACTTTCCTTACAATTAAACTCATTAATAACCAAAGAAACAAAATGGAAACTGAATCATGATTTGCATTAATAATCCCAGATACACCCTCCACAATCAATGTTTGCAGTTTTAAAAAGTTCGAAAAAAATTGATACTTCTTGAAAAAAAAAACACGTCTTGGAATACTCATTAGGCTAAATTTCCCAACATGGTTTCCGATACCGATTGAGGGTCTTCCACTTTTCAGCGGTTGCCCTTTTACCAGCCGGCTGCTGGCCCTTCACATCCACATGTGTCAATCACAGAGGTAGATGATCACAGCCAGTGTAGGGGTGACATGTGGTTAGCATGTCGAGTCCCCCAGCCGTTATAGCTGGTTCCTCAACCTGGAGCCGCTACTTATTGTAGCTACCCAATTGCCTCACGATGATGGGTGGGCACCGGTCCCATACTGGCCGAAATACCATGAGAAAATTTCTTCCCCCTTGGAGACTCGAACCAGCGCAAGTCCCGTAGCTCTGCGCCAAGGCTTCCTACCTTAACCGCTCGGCTACGGTGCGGGACAACATGGTTTCCAATTCTAAATATTATCAACCCAGTCCCCTCTATAATGTCCTAGAAGTTTGTAAGGTGAATTTTACAGCACCCTGTAGATAAAGATACGAAGAGTTACATATAGCAAAATCACTGTTAATGAATTAAACAGTAGAAATCTGTAGGTGAACGCCATGCTGTAGTCGGTTAAGTCAAATGCTAAAAGATGGAAGGTCGAGGGTTCGAGACCTGATGACGTCAGAATTTGTAAACTGGCAAAATAAGGGTTCTGGTGTCGACACAGCCTCAAAGAGAAATGAGTACGAGATTATGATCTGGAAGCAAAGACGACCGTCATACAGAGTTGACAACCCAACTGATATCTGCGACCAATTCTAATTTAACGAATTATTTATATGACGAATTTTAATTATATGGCGAAATAGCTTTTTGGCCAACCCCTGTAAATCTATGACACGACTTGACTTCTCTTCCGAAGGAAGCCACACTCAGGATTAAGTTATAAATGCGATGAGAACTCAGGCTAGTAGATTCCATTCCAAAGATGTGATCTAAATTGAGAAGAAGATGGATAAATATTAATTTTGAATTTTCTAAAGCAGACGCCAGGACGTTAGACAGGTGAATGACTACATAAAGTTGAACTACGTGGTCTTTACGGGAAACCAGTTATCTTCTTGTATCTTGTAAGCCTGGTTTTCCTCAACGAAGTTTAGGCCTCTCCTCCTACAGGGTAGAAATTGAACCATACTATTTCAGTTACACTTGTTTTCGTATACATGTCATTGGAGTGGCCCGTGATCTGCGTTCCAACTCATACTGATATCTAGGACACCAAGGTAGGACAATGACGGGAAAAGTCAGTAAATTTTGCTTGGAGGCCTTTTATTTAGGCTTAAGGAGCTTCTACAAACCTGAAAATCTTCCGACTCGGGACCCACGGCTCTAAGTTCCTCCCGGAGGAATTGTTCCTTGTATTTTTGCATCCTAAAAATCCATCGACTCCGCCCGGGTTTGAAGTGCGACTCTCGGGAACATAACTACTGGTTCACCGCGGTCGATGGAAACTAAGATATAATAAGAAAAATTAGTTCTCAAAGACTGCGATGACCAGGACATCTGGCACGATGCCTTTGCTTGTCGAATAAAGCAAAAATCCAAACGTAACACTTGAATGGACTTACAGGGTTTTGATCGATGTAGCTTTGTCTTCTCCGAGTGGATTATTTGCAACGTAGCGACGATTGAATGGTAACAAATTTACCGGTGGAAACATAATTCTGTTTCTGTAGTGTTGTGAGCGATTGGAAAATATTAGCAGGATAGCGATATAAGGAGTGCTCAGGTATTTTATCTGGAAGTTAGGTAAGTTTGAATACATTCATTTTACAGAAAGAAAAAATAATTCATATTAGAGTACAGTAATAAATATATGTCTTATTAGACACTGGAGCTTCATTTAGTTGAATACTTAGGTCTTCTTAAAGATTTATTTACATCGCTTCCTATCAATGATCCAATTTTTATATATGCAACTAGCTAGTGGCCGGAGTGCCTCTAAAACTAAAAAAAAAAATATATAAAACTATTATTCTACCAGTTATATTATATGGAGGCGAAGCATGGACTCTTACTTTAAGGGAGGAAAGAGGATTGCGAGTATTTGAGAATAAAGTTGTTAAGAAAAATTTTGGATCAAATATTTAATATTAAATTTATCACTTCTCATTCAATGAAAAATTAAATTTGAAGGGAAAAATATATGCCTAAATCGGGACATGAAACCAATATCTCTAGTTCTATACACGAGTGCTTTAACGATTTAAGCTATTAGGCATCAGATTTAAACACAATTTTTTCTCTTATACTAACACGTTATCTCTTCAAATTTAATTTCAGGGAAGTAGATTATACAAGGGATGATTGAAAACGTTATCTCACTATACGGATGTATGGAGAGCTTATGTCTGCGCAGATGTGAACCTACGGGTTCGAGAGAGCCAATGAGTTAGTTAGTTAGTGGCCAGAGTGCGCTGCTAAGCCTAAATAAATGAAACAATATTTTTAAATGTTCGTTTCAGGTGAACTCCTACTCCTAACGATTTTAGAACTTAATAGCAGCTAAACACTCGCCGTACCTGAAAATGTGTATACACAAATGGTATACGTTTCGACGAATCAAACATGGCGGTTTGCCAGAGTCAATTGTTATTTTCGGATTTCACGTAAACCCCCACTTAAAATGGTCTGATTAAGCTGGGTGTTGGATAATACCTACCTCGGTTTATTTTAATATCACATACTGAGTTTCGTTGTGAAAAACAGACATTTGCGACCGCTAGAGCGACCCTTTAATATTAATAAGAGTAAAAAGTATTACAAAATGAACAGTAGACAGTCATATTGTTTCATGCAGACAAATACACAATTTGGAAGTAATATTCCATCGATGATTGTCACATACGACAACCATTGAATTATTTTCTGCGTCAAACGCTGCAACTGTTTTTACTAGGTCGCACCCAGAATGCATGGTATTTAAAATATGGTGGACAATGTCCTTTAAACTTGATATACATCAAATATAGGCCCATTTCATGAAAGTACAATATTAGGAGGTTCTTAAAATATAACTAAGTACGTAACTCACTGGCACTATCGAAACCGTAGGTTCATGGCCTAGCGGACATAAGCTCTCCATACATCCCTATCCTGAGCTAACGTTTTCCAATCATTCTCTGTATAATTTACTTCCCTCAAATCATAGTGAATGTTATTCTCCCACCTCGTTTTTGCTCTACCAAAATATATATTTTTTAATTCTTCATCAAATCAACCGATTTTTCAGCAGACTATCCCATTAAGGATAAAAAATTAAGGAAGAAATGTGGTAATTATTTGCACAGAGAGGTTACTTTGAACAATGTAGTAAACTAAATAATTTCCAGCTCTATTGTTGTACAAACACATCAGCTGTGGTGTCTGTTAAATAATGTATGTGATCTTCTTTCTAGCTTTCTAAACACGAATCTAATCCAATTTTAAACTATGAATCGTACAACTTGTCTGACATGTAGCACAAATAATGTCACTTTCATTGCAAAATGTGTAAATTAATTAAATCGAAAAATTAACAAATGATGATATATTTCTCGTGCGAGCCCGCGGTACCCTTCCTCAAATTGATTGGGTTAACAGATGAAACAAAGGCTAATGCAGCAAATTCTAAAGATAAAATACTCATTAAGTTTGTTTAACGCTAGGGGCGCTGATCTCCCAGTAGGTTATATTATATTCCTCCTCCATAACCTGTTTTTTCTCTATTCGCCTAAGGTTCCTGAAAAAATAAGAAATATATTTGTTGTATCTCGCGTAAATTAAAAAATTCATAATAAATTACTTCTAAAATACATAATAAATGAATAATTTTCTTGCTACCTGTATCACTATAGACCTGCTTAAATCTGCACTACATATGGAACTCTTTATTACGTTCTTTGAAAGGTGATAGTTGGAGAGACACTCAATATAGTAAGCTATGACGTCGCGATTAAACAGTAGCATCGCGGTCTCGTGGTTACGGCATGAATAATATTTCAAAATCTGTTTTGCTAATAAATAATTATAATTTCGCGTTATTTTACTTCTCGAAAAATCGGGATTACCAATAACAAAATATTATTTTTACAACGTAAATGAATAAGGGAAAGCGATAAATGAGGCTGTGAATTAAGAGGATTGTGTGAAAATTTCTCTAAAATACGAGGTACGTTAGTTGCTTTTAGAGGATAAAACACAGTATATTACGATGCGAGGTTGGGAAGTGGTTTTTACAGAAGCGAGGAAATGTTTAAAACCCAGCGATAGCGAGATTTATAATTTCCGAGGTTCTGTAAAACACTTCAGTTTGTGCGTTGCACATTATTTTTTGCGCGATGGTGTTTATGAAATAACAAATAATAGCAAAAGAATAACATATTTGTTGGAAATATTTGCGTTCATTATAAACAACTGACTAATGATAACCGTGTGGCAATGTTTATTAGTTGAAACTGCAGATACTGTGACACCAATCAGTCATAAAATAGCGGCAAGTACGTATTTATTGTTTTATATTTTTGCAAATAGAGTTAAGTTCATTTAAAATGCAGTGATTTGTTTCTTATAATGTATATTAACATTATTTTTTTATATATTTTTCTATATACATTGTAAGTAGAATACATAAAGGGAGTGGTTTTACTTCCCACACGCGTTTTGTAATATGTACTATTACAGTATAGTTATTTAGGTTGGCAACTCCGAATAGTAGGAGGTTGGACTTTGAATCATGGTCACCATTGCTGTAAGTACGAGAATACCCATTATCGCGCTTTTTTTTCGATGCCACCACATTATAATTTTCGACATTCTAGTATTCTATCCTGGCACGGCGTATTGTAACTCATTTCTGAGGTTGGGGCGTCTGGAAAGTAGATTATGCTGCCCATATGATATATAATAGGTAATGATGCGCCAGAAGAGGTGTTGATGCATTGGAATATATGACGTGGTGATGTGATGTCTTCTTGCCGTATGTTACTTTAAGGTGTCCTGTTTTAAGTCTTGCTATAGGTGTTGCACTCTCAATGTCTAATGTTTTACTATCACCCCATTCTTGGCCTATCTACTGGCTGCCTTCGTTTTTCCTACAATAAGTTCCAGTGCTTCTCTTTCATTGTTAAAACCTGCCACATGTCCTGCCTCTCAGAGTCTACAATACTTAACTATTGTTATTACATCTGGTTTCCTATCAATACCATAAAATTCACTGTTACGTAGACCCCACATATTCACCTGTGTGTAAATCTCTCTTTGTTGCAAACATCTTCCTAAGCACTTTATTCTCAAATAAACGCAATAAATTGTTTCTTCTATCTTACGCACCCATTTAATATAACTTGAAGAACCGCCGGTATATACCTTATTAATAAAATATGTTTTGAGAAAATTCGGGATGAAAACAGTCTCCATCAAGCATTGTGTGTAGTATGTACTTCCATAGTATAAATTATTTCTGTTTGTTATTATCGTTCCAAGGTATTTTAATTCATCAAAATGTTGTGAGGAAAATAAATCGGTCTCATGTAGGGCTGACAACCAGCTCACATCTCGTGCCGGTGGATGCTCAATTACCTCTCATATTCTTTAGTTTTTTCTTTTTCCTTTCTTGAACTTTTTCTTAATATAATCATCTTTATCTTCTTCTTCTTTTCGTGTCGTAGTTCTGAAAGTATTATTACGATCTACATTTTCTTCCCTACCATCTCTAAGTAGAAAACCCAAAGATCTTTTACCACTAGATCAGTACATTAGAACATTGTCTTAGGAATCCTGTTACTGGGCATTCGGTCCACATGTTCATGGCAGTTGATTTCATACTGATGAATGTAATCCGCACTCAATACTTTTTTTTCTAGATATATGAGTTCATATTCAAACGCAGACCCTGATGGACAGAGTCTCATTCTCTTTAGAGAAAAAAAAAACTGATGTTCAAGTTATGGACCCTAACCGCGGGCCATCTGGAACACTGACTATAAGGCCACGTGACCTATCAACGTTCATGCAATGATTTTTCAAATATTTTCATAAAATTATATATTTCGTACATTGTCCATTTTAACTCGATTGCTATTTTTAACTTAATTTCTAACAGGTAACCACCTGTTATTCAGTTTTACAAATAACTGCAATAATCCGGTTAACATGGTAACACATGTTCATGTGATTGCGAAGTTTTATTTATTGTTTGCGTCCACAGTTTATGCTCTCACACATCTGTCTGTTTTCATTAGAAACACATTACAAGATATTAAGCTATACATTTCCCAGGTTTCTTCTCTTCAAGGCAGACAATCTATATTCCATTAGAAATTATGTCAACAATATCTAGTACGCAATTCGAACATGTCTAAATGGTACAAAGAGTAGGGTGCGGGTAGGCAAACAGTTTTCAGATACTTTTCAAATTCTCTATTCTATTTTCTACTGGAGCACGTCACCAAATCATTATAGGATAAAGAAGGTGCACTGCTCAATGGTATTAATAAGCTGTTAGTTTATGCTGATGATATAGTATTATTAGGCGATAGAGAGGAGATACTACGGGCTAACATGCGCATTCTATTTAGTAACACTAATAAATTGGGACTGGAAGTAAACATCAATAAAAATAAATATACGGCCACACTTAGAAATATATTATATAATTGTAAAGGCAAGTTAGTGACAAATGAGGGAAATTTAGACGATGTGGCTGAACTCAAATACCAAGGCAAAAATACAAGTAGGAATAAAGTGCAGAAAAAATTAAACCCAGGCTCAATACTGGAAACGCGTGCTACTGAGGATTACATGGATTCTTGTAAAAAAACGGAAAATATGTAATTGTGTTATATCATATGGATACGAAACAATGACATTAACTTTAAGGGGGGAGTAAAGATTACGAGTATCATTTACCTTTAGGAGAGTAGTACAACACCTTCACACTGTGATACTTAAAAATGGGAGTTTTTTTTTCGAAATATAATATAGAGATGTAAATAAAAAATCATACTGCACATAAGCATGTATTTTTTGGCGTAATGTTGGATGAAGTTGTATTTAAGGTACGTATGTGCCAATTCGTGGCTCAGAAAAGTTACAGACTTTGTCCAATAAAGTCTTGTGGATCAAGATAGCACTTGGTATATTAGTTTATGTTTTCTGTACCTCTGTGTGTTGTGCTGACGTGCTGCCTTTCTTGTTTTTCAGTTTATTAAGTGAACCTGCGGATGAATTCATGAATCGAGAATAACGATTGTATATAATTGTAGGCTTTCACGGCCGGCGTCTTGATCCATATTTGGTTCGTCTTCCGGGCTTATAGGCCGTGGTCTGGTTGTCTTGTTACTCGACGTTTCGTCTACTGCTGCGGTAGACATCATCAGGAGATACTGCGTGCTCTCTGTGAACTCCTCAACAGCCGGCTGCAGACGGCATGGACTCTATGTATGCAGAAAAAAATTATTGTGCGTTACTTTCCGATCCGCCCTCGTACTTCTGGTTCATTGCGCATTTAACCTTGAATTTTTCCCCTGCTTTCTCAAAAGATTCTGTAAAAGTTTTAATAACTTCCTCCCGCTAAGACCATTTAATTGCAGATCCTGTATTAGCGTTTCCAAACTCCTGATAAATTCTTCTCTCCGATCCTCGATCCACCTGAAATGTGTAATTGGCCGCAATATTGTTGCCACCTCATCATTCACTGTCTCACTAATACCTTTCATATTTAAAATAAGTTTGTTTGGGAAGTGGTGTGATTCGATTCTGGAAACTATACAGAAATTACTTAGGACTGGAATCATGTCTTGTGTGCATATTGAATAATCGATTACGCTACCTCCATTTTTTATTAGTAAATGTCAGTTCTCCATTTCTATCTTCCCCGTATTTCCCATTCAGAATTTCAAGTTCAAATGCATCGCAAAAAGCTAACTGGTTTCCTTCTGAATTTATAATCCTATCTTTTGCTTCTCCTACCCTCACCTCGTGTTTCATTATCATCCGATTTTATAGTGATATTTTCCTCCCCAATCCTACAGTTAAAGTCCCCTAAAATTATTAATCCCACTTCCGGAAACCTATCTTTTATTTCTGCCAACGAGTCAGACAATTCAACGAAAAAATTTGGATTTGTATACCTGGAATTTAGTGGTTGGCGATAAATAGACAAGATACACATTTCTGCTCTTTCTGTATGGTAATATATACAAATTGCCTCTTTTAAAGCAATATTTACCTTTTTATTATATGGGTCTAAGTTAGCTTTATATAAAATGGCAACAACACCTGGATATGTACCTCTCTTCCCTCCAGTTTCATTACCCTTAAAATAACCTTTCATATTACATAGATTTACGCATTCATTAGCTTTTAACCGGGTTTCACCTAGAGCTAATATATCAAAAGTCTCAATAAACTCTACACATCTGTCCATTCAAAGTTTTTGTTTTAACCCTTCGATATTCCATGAACCGACTGTCAACAAACCCTATTGTGTTCCCTTGCCATTAGTCTTACCTGTATTTTTCGAACTTCCCCCTCTCAATAGTTCCTTTCTGCGGGTAAATTCAGCAGTCTTAGTGATTTTCTTGTTTGAGTTCTTGTGTCCGCCGGTCGTTCACCTCTTAGAGGTGGGGATTTCTTTTTGCGTTCGGCTGTTTTGTGCTGATTGTTTATTGGATTCCTCAGAGTTAGTATCGTAGTGCTCCCTCTCTCTTTCTCTCGTGTAGAATTTTCTCCCTCCTCTGCTGTAAGGAGACCACCTGCTGTTGAAGCGTCCCCTGTAGATTTTGGGGACTCTCTGTCAATGACCTCTTCAAATTCATTTTCAGAGTTGTCCATATTTTGTAGTTGTTCCCTGCTCCAGATTCGTCCATTTATAATCAATTTATTAAATTGCATGATTGCATGGCAGCCCTGCCTCCTCGCCTCGAGCATGTGTCTCTTAAGAAAGTCCATTTCACGACGCACCTTCTCACTAGAGTCTTCGGCAATATTGATACCGGTCCCTTTAAGATATTTACTGTCTCTAAGGATCCAACATTTTATTTTGTAGTGTGATAATTTGCATACAAGCGGTCTCTTTCCACTATTCCAACGACCTACTCTGTGCGCTTTTTCAATATCACTGTCCACCAAATCAATCCCGATTTGCGCCACTACTCTTTTAACTATAAGTTAAGTTTCCTCCCAGCTCACCCTGTCTTCTTCATGCACTCCATATATCACAATATTATTACGGCGACTCTGGTTTTCGAGATAGTCTAATTTAGATTCCAGCCATTTCAATCTGTCCTCCATCCGATGCATTTTCGTCTCAATATCACGAATTTTTTCACCCACGTTGCACTTTTCAAATCCCTCTTTCACTTCAATTGACAATGTTTCAATCAGCTTTCTAACTTCTTCCATAATGCTTTGTCCCCTGCACACTTCAACCACTCTAACAAAAACACGTCCGCTCTTCTCGACGGCCTGCTTGGAATTAAAGTGGTAGCGCACTGGAGTATCAATCCAGAGCTCCGGGTTCAAATCCCGTACAGGGCATTTATTTTTTATGTGAAAATAAGTTCGCATTGCCAATGGTTGAAAAATGAAGTATTAACCAACAGAGAGATATAGATATATCGCTATAATATATATATATATACCTGTCACAAATAAATAAATAAAAGATGGAGGAAGGTCCCTAATTCATATTGGTACCATCTTATGTTGTTCTCAGTGTTAATTCACATAAAATACTATAAATAAAGCGTTTATCATACCACAATTGTGCTTATGGCGGGTAAACGTTGTACGACGGGTCCCCCAATAGACCGGAATCGGCGGAGTAATATTTGATGCAAGTGTTTTCCTACATGTACGAAACCGGAACTTGACTCGCTACTAGTATAGATACGATTTTTTAAATGGGGTTTTTCAGGCAAAACTTTTCTCCAATACCCAAAGTATGCTGCGTGTGGAGAAGACGGTACTCGATTTTAGTTTATTGCCATACACAGAATTTTATTGCGAAATATCGAAATTGACTCTATGCCGAGGTTGATTCCGAACTAGAGAAAGATTGCGGTCCTTATAGCTTGATAGAGGGAAGCACGCCGACCACACAGGCTCACTTGTCAATTAGGGTGCTTACTAAGTAGGACCAATGAAGATTGTACAAGTTTTTCGAAGATAATTTCATGAAACCAATATCATTTCCGTATATATTCCTTTGAAATTCGTTAATAGGCTATGTGACTATTGGTTCCGATGGTGCAATGGTTACCACGCACGACTCTTACATTCGAGGTTGACGGTTTCAAATCGCGATCGGGAACGATGGACGTTTAAAGGCAATGAAATTCGATGAGTGAGAGATTGGTTGAAAATTATATACCACTACAGTTCACCGCTCAACCAACTGAGCTCTTACAACGATTGCCTAACAAGGCGATAAGTCCGAACGTATTATACCGGTCTTTATTTTTTCGATTGTCTGATGATTATGCCATGGAATTTAGAAACAAATTATGAAATTATTGTATTGTCATGGGTCCTTTATAATTGTACAAAGTTTCAAGTCGATCTAATGTGATTAAGTGGTTGAAAATCGTGTTCAAAGATTCCGTTACGTACGAGGGCGGATCGGAAAGTAACGCACAATAATTTTTTTCTGCCTTGGTATTGCAGCTAGAATGTAGAAATTTCACAGAGATATAAATTGAAGTTTTCACTACAGATGGTATGTTTTTCTCAGGTGCACCTCTTGCGAGAGAAGCTTGAACTATGCAACAAAGATGGCGCGCATGCTACAGTCGTCCATCTGTGAGGAACAGAGAAGTGTTGTTCGATTTTTGTGGGCCAAAGGGCATAAACCCAGTGAAATTCACAGGGACATGCGTGGCGTGTATGGGGATGATTGTGTGGACCGTAGCAATGTCTCCAGGTGGTGCACATTCTTCCAAGAGGAACGCGTGAACCTTAGTGATTCGCACAGTGATTCGCCTTAGTGATTCCTGGCCGGCAAACGCTTTGAGACAGATGTGGAAGTGAAATTAGCAGTGCGCAGATGGCTACACTCCAACCAAACGGACTTCTACGAACAGGGCATATTGAAACTGGTAACACGATGGGAAAAATGTGTTGAGAAAGTTGGTGACTATGTCGAAAAGTAGGTAAAAGATGTAAGTTCATTTGTGATTTTTTTCCTTTTTTTTACTATTAAACTTTAAAAAAAATATTGTGCGTTACTTTCCGATCCGCCCTGTGGACGACTGTAGCATGCGCGCCATCTTTGTTGCATAGTTCAAACTTCACTCGCAGGAGGTGCACCTGAGAAAAACATACCATCTGTAGTGAAAGATTCAAGCTATATCTCTGTGAAATTGCAACATTCTAGCTGCAATACCAAGGCAGAAAAAAATGATTGTCCGTTACTTTCCGATCCGCCCTCGTAGATGCAGGTCAGTTACATAGATAGACAGATACAGGTCAAGCTAATATAAAGCGTGTAATATGTTGAATATAGCAATTTATATATTAAGATGTAAGAATCATAGAATGCATGTGGCTCCTTGATTGTATATATAGTGCATGAATGTAAGCAAGTACCGCTTGCGGGATACAATACAAAAAATGTAGCAATTGATTATACCACAATAAAAAGAAACCACTGTTTGCACTTTCTTAAATGTGTTATTTCCCAGAAATATAATTGAAAAGGGTCTATTTACATCATTGGGCATCAGAAATTAATTAATAACCTATAATATAGGTTATAATATACAGTTTTGTGTGTATCATTATGTTTGCACTAGGGTACATTCTTACAATATTGCGATCCTATTTGCCAATAAATAATATGATCTGGTTGCAGTGGATGAACAAATGAAACATAAGAAACCTTTCGCATTTGCTTTTAAACATCCCCCTTTACATGAAGCATATAAATATTTTAAAATAACTGTAATTAAATAATGATTTGTGAGTAAACAGCTTAATTTTATTCGTTAAACAGTCCTAACAAACGCCACATTTCATCTCCAAATCCTCTAGGCATTACTTATGATAATTACTGTTATATTCATGTCTGCTACCTTTCTTATGTATTGGGTGGATTTTTGTTAACTTGCATTATTTTGGAACGTTTAATATTCTCTATAATGAACGTAAGTCTGGCTTTGGAACATCTTAGAGCGAACAAATCAATCATTGTTTTATCACATAGGGTAGAAACGAAATGATGACGTTAATGGAGGGTATTTTAGTATTTACGCCATGCGGTTCACATGTAGGGATTAATAACAATACAAAGAATCCAAATAAAAGCTTGATATTGAGCGATTCCGTGAAAATGTCATACCGAGGTGAACTTTAAGAAATTGTCGAAGGAATAGTTTTGTCGACGGAATCTAACACATCTTTAGAGATAAAATGTTCTGATTCTACAAGAGAATATTTCAAATATTTATTATTTTAATCTAAAATCAGGGGTAGAACTCGTCATATTCCAAACCTGTAAAAACAAGCAATTTTTTACGAATTTGTTGTTTTGCTATTTGATCGTATTAATTTGTTTTATTTAACAACCTCTTCTGTTAAACCATATTCTGGTCCTTTTAGCCGCTACTGTAACAATATTAACTGTATTTTAATGTTACAGATACCTTAAATGTGCTCTATTACTGTTAAGTGTATGCAATGGTCACTCAGTCACGGAAAACGTATACAAATCACTGTACACAACTTAATAATTGACGGATTTAAATTTCTTCCTGGATTCTAGGTTATCGGTATATAGCTACCTAAGTCACTGGCTCTATCGAACTCCAAGGTTCATGGCCGCGCGGACATATAGGCTACATCCCTATCCTGAGATGTTTTCTAATCGTCCCCTGAATAATATACTTCCCTCATATCATGGTTAATGTTACTCTCCCTTCTCATTCTTGGCCGATCTGCTGGACGCTCATTTCTTGAAAATACCTACCTTGATTTATTTTAATAGGATATTCTGAGTTTCGTTGTGAAAAACCGAAAAATCTGACCGCCAGAGCGATTTTTAAATTTTCGTTTCAGTGAACTCCTACACCTAATGATTATAACACACAATAGATAAAGGCTAATCACACGACGCATATATATATATATATTATTTTAATGTTATAATGATTTATATAGATTAACGTATCGACTTACCCATTCACAGTCAATTTGTCATAGTTGATACATATATTATAATTATAGTTCCAAACACCAAACAAGACCTTTAAAATAATCAACACGTTTCAATGACAGAGTTATCATTATCAAGTCTTACAAGATAGATTTGCTGTTGGAACCCGTTCACTATTTTTTTGTTCAGTTTGGGATTATATATATATATATATATATATATATATATATATATATATATATACATGCCCCACAGAAGGTAAAAATGACAAGATCAAGGAAGAGTTCTATGAAGAATTAGAATGCGTATTTGATAGCCTTTCACGATATCATATGAAAATTGTCTTAGGAGATTTTAATGCGAAAGTGGGGCGGGAAGATATATTCAAACCAACAATAGGCAAATTCAGTCTTCATGAAGATAGTAACGACAACGGGGTTAGATTAGTCACATTTGCCACATCAAAGAATCTCATTGTTAAGAGCACAACATTTCAGCATAAAGATATTCATAAATACACCTGGACGTCCCCAGATGGAGAAACTCGGAACCAGATAGATCATGTATTAGTGGATAAACGCTGGCACAGTAGCATCATTGATGTTAGATCAGTTAGAGGGACAGACTGCAATTCAGATCATCATCTGGTCAGGGTGAAAATCAGACAACGGCTATCGCTTATGAGAGGAACAAACGCTAAAGATTATTCTGTAAAATATGAATTAAAAAACTTTGAAAAATGATGAAATGCGGCAAGAATACCAAATCAAAATTGCTAATAGATTTGAAGTACTGGAAATCTTCAGATGACAATGTGGCAAACGAAGAAGAAACTGATATAAATAAAGAATGGGAGGCTATAAGAGATACTATTAAATTGTCAGCATCAGAAAGCATTGGTTGTTTAAAAAAGAGGCAAAACAAGAAATGGTTTGATGAGGAATGTGCCGACATTGTAAAAAAAGAAAGCTAGCCAAAATTAAATGGTTACACGAGCCAAATGAGTGTAAATTTAGAGCAATTGGGTAGTATTAGACGGGAAACCACCAAGTTACTAAAGAGTAAAAAGAGGGAATATTTGAGAGAGAAGATTAATGATCTTGAAATGAATGCAAAAAATAGGAACATTAGAGAATTATATCAGGGAATTAGTATAGAGAAGAAAGGGTTTCAGGCTAGACAAAACATAATTCGGAATGAAAATGGGGATATGATTGCAGATTCCAAGAGTATATTAAATAGATGGAAAAGTTATTTTAATCAGCTATTAAATGTACATACAGAACAGGACATTGAGGAGGATAAGTTACAGACAGCAGAAATGCTAGTCGCAGAGCCAAGTGCATTAGAGGTTGAAATGGCAATTGAAAAATTGAAGATGTATAAAGCATCAGGTTCAGATGAGATCCCAGCAGAACTGATAAAATCAGGGGGAGAAAAATTGATGGACAAGATACGCTGGTTGCTTAGTATGATTTGGAAAAAAGAAGCTCTTCCAGACGAATGGAAGGAATCAATTATCGTACCAATTTATAAGAAAGGAGATAAAACTGATTGCAAACAACTATAGGGGCATCTCATTACTTTCAACTTCGTACAAAATTCTAACAAAATATATTAGTAAGCAGACTTACTCCCTATATTGATGACATTCTAGGAGATCATCAATGTGCATTTAGAAGAAAAACAGGCTAAAACAGATCAGATTTTTTGATTTTATAAGACAGATTTAGAAAAGAAAAAGAAAGAAATGGGAATATAATGGCACTGTACATCAAATTATCATGTAGACTACAAAAAAGCATATGATTCAAGTAAGAGGGAGCAGTTATGATAGTATCATGCTGGAGTTTGGAAATTCCTAAACAAGTTAGTTAGCCTTATTCGAATGTGTCTAAATGGCCTACAACGAGTTAGGGTGCGTTGTAGGCAAAACAGTTTTCAGGGACACTTTTGAAATCCAGAATGGGTTAAAGGCAATGGATATGCACTATCTCCTCTACTATTTAATTTTGTACTAGAGCATGCCATTAAATCTTTAGAGAATGAGGAAGGCTTACAACTCAATGGTATTAATAAGCTGTTAGTTTATGCTGATGATGTAGTACTATTGGCCGATAGCGCGGAAATACTAAAGGACAACACGCACACACTAATGAGTAACACTAAGAAATTAGGACTGGAAGTAAATATCAATAAATCTAAATATATGGTCACACGTAGAAATACATTATATAATGGAAATGGACAGCTAATGACAAACGAGGGAAATTTTGAGGAAGTGGCTGAATTCAAATAGGCCTACCTAGGAACAATAATCACAAATAGGAATGAGATGCACAAAGAAATTAAACATAGGCTCAATTCTGGAAATGCGTGCTAGTATGCATTGCAGAGACTCTTGATGTCCCAACTCCTTTCAAAAAACGTTAAACTGAAAATATATAAAACTATTATTCTACCAGTTATATTATATGGGTGCGAAACATGGACTCTTACTTTAAGGGAGGAAAGGAGATTACAAGTATTTGAGAATAAAGTACTTATGAATTTTTTTTGGACCAAAGAGAGATGAACAGACAGGTGAATGGAGAAGACTACATAACAATGAACTACATGGTCTTTATAGGAAGCCAGATATAATAAGAACAGTAAGTTAAGTCTCGTAGACTGCGATGGGCAGGACATGTTGCACGTATGGGGAATGAAAGACTTGCATGGAAGCTTCTTGTAGGAAAGCCAGAGGGAAAACGCCCAGTTGGTAGACCAAGAATGAGGTGGGAGAATAACATTAACTATGATTTGAGGGAAGTAGATTATACAGGGAATGATTGGAAAGCATTAGCTCAGGATGGGGATGCATGGAGACCTTATGTCCGCGCAGCCATGAACCTACGGGTTCGATAGTGCCAGTGAGTAAGTAAGTAAGTATATATATTCTATAGTAATTCTGCCCGAGGGCAGGTCTTTCACCGTAATCATAGCATTTGCATGCCATGCTTTGTAGCTTTACTCGTTAACTATAGATGTGTTAATTCCCGTTGCTTTCCACTGCGGTGAAGGGTGATGAAAGTACAAGGATTGTGATGATTTTTGGGGACCGTTGCGCCCTAACCTTCCTCAAATTTGTCTTACAGGCGAGGAAAGACCCCGAAAAACCTCACCCAGGAGCCTGTCCCGACCGGGAATCGAATCTGTACCCCCTATGTGAGAAGGTTACACGCTACCTCGACAGAGCACAGCGATGGACTATATATATATATATATATATATATGTGTGTGTGTGTGTGTGTGTATGAACACCACGACATTGTATATAATAATTATATATTGGTATATTTGTAGTTTGTTGCTATGAAACAAAAATTATTTAAATCGCATATAAAACAGGTACAAACAAAATATATGTATTTGCGTACAAGTGATTCTAATAAATGAGTTTTAATAATTGTATCAACATTTGTGAAATTTCGTTGATATATTTCCAGTCCGTCATTGTATAGCAGTAAGTAGAGAGGTAAGTAGATAATAATTTACCTTCCATGGTTGGAAATTCTAATTACCCGTGAATACAGATCAACATAGTACTAAACATAACAAAGTGTGAGAGAAAACAAGTATTGTATAGTTTATTACTATTCAGAGCGTGTTAGCAAATGACGTGTAATTGTATCAGTAATGTGACATTAAGTGTTAAGACTTTTCTACGTCCTTGTAACAACTTGCTAACAAATAACAATCTAATACCAATTTTTATTCATTTACAATAGCAAAACCAAAGACATCCTCATTTTAAACTCAATCTGTATGTTTTCCCTGTTTGTTTAAAGAACTATATTATATAACATACAACTAACAGTCTATGTAACTTTCTTGATGAAC
The DNA here is from genome assembly GCA_030220185.1 of Diploptera punctata. NCBI lineage: Eukaryota > Metazoa > Arthropoda > Insecta > Blattodea > Blaberidae > Diploptera > Diploptera punctata. Next base: position 190,920 of record JASPKZ010008909.1, read on the forward strand.
GTAGGTCTGACTGTGGAACGAATCATCATACAAACACTGCACTTCTCAACAGTTTATAAAACATTAAATGTTCTACGGACAAAAGTGACAACAGTTCTACTCGACTACAGTGAAGTCTTTGATACTGTAGACATAAACGTATTCCTGGCTAAACGAAATTGCATGTCTGAGGCAACTGCCTTGATTGGTTTAGTTCTTGCAAATCATCAGCAATCAATTTCTGTTAAAAATCGTAATTTTCTGCTGAATTTGCGTGGACAAGAGTAAATAAAACCTACAGCATTAGTTCTTATCAGTAATGCCACGAGTGAATTTATCTAGAGGATTTGGAAAACAAGAGTGCAATTTGTTAGGACTATTTAGAGAATACAATTAAGATTTTTTACTCACAAACCAATATTTAAATATAGTAATTTTAAAATATTCATATATTTAACGAAAACGGCAATATTTGAAAACGAATGAGAAATGTTTGGATATGTTTCATACGTTGTTCTCTGCTACCAGATCATACTATTTATTGCCAAATAGGATCGCAATATTGTAATAATGCACCCTAGTGGAGAAATAATGAAACACATCAAACTGTATGTTATAACCAACATTACAGGTTATTAATTCATTTTTTAAAACAACTCATAAAATCAGTATTTAAAAACACAGTTATTGAACACACAATTATCAAATGTGTAGGTCGAAGGAATCTGTTCATTATTTGCTATATTCAACATATTTGTTGGAGAGTCAGTCACTGCAAAATAACGCTCTGACATGTTCTGAATATTAAAATGTAGGAGCTTTCTTAATACGTTAAACAGAAGTAGATAAATATCGAACTGAAACACGACTGTGATTGGTTGTAAAACTAAATTCCTTAAAACGTGATTGGTGATTGACTACCATTTGGGGCACGGGTCAATGGTCGAATATTATGAAGACTATGTAGTAGTACTAGCCCTAGTAGTATCACAACTCACTGGTTCATGGCCTCCTCGCTGGTATAATATCCATCAATATCCCGAGCTAATGTTTTCCAATCATCGTCATCATCCAGGGATTAAGGTTGTTGGCTCGTTTCGGTTTCATGAAAGCTAGAATTGTTAACATTATTCAGACCATCTTCTGTGTGGGCGTCCAACGTTTTTCCTTCCGTGCGGTTTATAACGTAGCAATCTTTCTTCTGGCATCCGGTTGCTTTCATGAGAACATTTAGTAATGTAAATTGTCCCCTGAAAGTGTTACTGGCACCTCGCAGGGTAAGGGCTGCCTTCTTAAGGTTCATCGTCATGACCCCCCCCATTATATCAGCCCTCTTCCGCTCTTCTCAGACTTTTGAGGGCTTTCTCCTTGTTACCCCGGATATGCGTAATTATATTTCGCCCTAAGGTGAGGATTGCCTCTTCCGCCAATTACAACATTTGAAAGCTTGTTCCATCTTGTTCTTGTCATCAAGGTCTTCGCCCGTATCCCTGGGCAGGGGCTCTCGATACATCCCGAGAGATTGGATCCCCGACAAGACTTAATCACTAATATATTAGTGTTCAGGTATTACTCAGTTGTAAACAGTTACAGCCTAAGCCTCCTGTTCACACTAAGCTTCGTATGAGTCCAAAGCTAAAGGCATCTCTTGTATAATCTACTTCCCCAAATCATAGATAATGTTATTCTCCCATCTCACTCTTGGTCTACCAACTGAGCATTTTCCTTCTGGTTTACCTACATAAAGTTTCCATGCCCCCTTTGATTCCTCTTCCGTGTCACATGTCCTGTCCATTGCAGATTATTAGACTTAACTATTATTATATACAATTTTATGTAGTAGTGTCACAGTCCGAAATAATATCAGTCTATTACAAGATTCCTTTATCCAATATTAGCAATATTATTAGTTAATTTAGACAGGATTTAAACAGAATGAGTGAAAATAAAATTAAAGGACGGTGTGTTTTGTTCAAATTCAAGATTCTTTTTTTAAATTAAGTTTGTTTAATACTCTGACAGACAATGAATAAGTACTTTCCGAAAATTTCAAATCTGTTTGTAAGTAATTTGTTAACAATGAAGAAAGCTCCTGTTTTGAAGAATGGTATTAGCAAACTTGTTAAATCGTATACAGAATTTGATGTCGTATATCATTAAAAGTTATCTTCCTGCAATCCAATCTAGAATTCTTCCCAGAACCTGTGTGGATTAATGAACAAAAGGAAAGTTTTCACCAGAACATAAAGATAATGGAGGAAAGTTACCAAGGTTTCTGGAATGATTGTGTACTGGTGGATCACTGCTGGATGTTCCAGAAGCCATGTGCCAGAGAAACAGGAAGTTTACATCGTTTAAAAGACACAAAGAATGTTTATTTTTGCGCGATAGTGCGTTTTGTCGTACTTACAGCAATGGCGACCATGATTGTAAGTTCAACTTTCTACACTTCGGGGTTGCCAACCTAAATAACTATAATGTAATAAAATAACTATAATGTCATATTGCATATTACAAAACACGTGCGGGAAGTAAAACATTAAACTCACTTCCCATTAACAACGTAACAACTCTTCCATTAATCAAGCTCTACAATTCCCCTTACAAATGTTATTACCCTAATACTACCCTTTATGTATACTACATACAAAAAATATCCAAAAGGTAGTGTTAATATATATTATACGAAACAAATCACTACATTTTAAATTAACTAACCTTTATTTGAATGAATATAAATCATTAAATACGTACTTGTCATTTTATCACTAACTGATCTCAAGGCCTCCTCTAGTTTCAACTAATAATCATTACCCATACTGTTAAGGTTAGTCAATTGTTTCCAACAAAGATGTTATTATTTTACTATTATTTATTATTTTGAAAACACGATCGAGCAAAAAAATAATGTACAACACACGTACATCGCTATCGCTCGGTTTTTAAACATTTTCCTCGATTCCGTAAAATACATTTCCCAACCTCGCATCGTAATATACTATTATCATTTACTTTTTTTAGGTCTTAGGTTTATGGATATCAGTATAACCTGCCGCAATAACACACACACACACACACACACACACACACACACACACACATATATATATATATATATATATATATATATGTATATAGGCCTATATATGGTATGAAAACAAAAATGAATGCTTCAGTCGGGATTTGAACCCGAGTCTCTAAACTCTGTACATTTAGCGCTCTAACCTACCCAACTACTCAAGTATTTCAACACAAACATACATTTTTCTTATATATGTAGCCCAATAACATCTATATATATATATATATATATATATATATATAAATATATATAATATGTTATAACATCTAAATATATATATTATATCTATAGTAAAAACTGTACGTGCTAGAAAAGATTGAAAAGCATTTTTGTAATCAGCATGAAAAATTGTTCTGGAGAGACATTTTTATTTCAGATGATTAAAGAAAGTTTGATTTTGTAGACCAGTGTTATTCTTTCCTCTTAATAGGCCACAAAGTCCTCTAATGTTAGCCTATTATTTTCCTAAGACTAATACTAATGCTACCCAGATTGTTATGGTGTTTTAAAAAACTATAGTAACAAATTGTTGGAAAATAATTACTACATAAACTATAGTAACACATTTTTTAGGAGAATAATTATTTCACAAATCCCACATCGGTATGTTCTGTATTTGTACTCCATAATACGAGTATTGCAAGAAGTGAATTAATGGAAAGGAAAATATATTATAAATAGGGTCCTGGTTTAGAAGGAAACACATTATTAAAAATATATGAAAAAAGGTCAGGTTAATATATTAGAATAAAGTATATGAATATTATAAAAGTTGAAAAGGTAAGGTTATCGAAAACTGTTAAAAGGGAGTAAAAAGAAAAAAGTAAGTGAATGCATAACCATTCATACTTTCATTTTACTGCATTAAGAAAAATTATGCTTAATTATGTTTTATGTTTTAATATGTTTGTAGGTTAGAATCCATTCCTTTGTTATGTAGAATGCCTTTGTAGAAGGAAGGTAGTCACATAAAAAAAACAGTGCTGCTTTTGACTCTGAAATCCAAAGCACTGCATTTTACTAGTTTTTCAAAGTAGAATTCTTTAAAAACTGTAGTATAACTTCATCACTTCTATGGATGCAATAATGAAAGTACCAAAATTGGCGAGATTTATGTTAAATTGTGTTAAAATATATCCGAAATTATTAAAAAAGTGAACTTACATAAAAATATTTTTAAAAATCCGGAAGTTAAAATTCTTGAGTATTTTAGAAAATTACAAACTGCTGTATAGGATATTTCGAGTTCTATGAAGATAAAAAAATCTCCATTAACATCCGGTAAATGTAAACACACTAATGGTGTCCGGTCGACAGGTGAGACGTAGTTCTTGCTATTTAAGGTGTGTGATTCTGGTTGAACAAACACAGCAGCAGAAGAAATGAAATTAATGACATGAGCATGGAGAAGTGATGGAATGATTTTGACTATTTTCACTACATATTTATGTATATATTTATAGATTAATATTAGATAAAAATCCGAACTCTATTTACAATCAGAAACTTTGTTTTCTAAAATGCAATGTGTAAATTTTCTAATATGTCATGTTTCCATGATCTAGTAGTGTGTATCCAGCAGTCGTTCGAAGACAATAAGGAAATGTTATTATACCTAAGCTAAAATGTACATTACATATTTAGACTTGTTAAATAAGATAAATTACATAAAGTCAAATTTAAAGATTATTCTACGTAATTGTGTAAAGTAGGTAAGTGTAACAGATTTTGTAAGAGTTCTTAATAATTTGAGTAATTTAAGCCATTTTTTCAGACATGGCACAATACAAAACTAACAAGTAACATCTATTATGACCAATTGAACAGATCAAATAATGAAATCATCCTTAAATTAGCAAAAAATTAATTTCTGATCACAGTTATTGAAATCTTTCAGACTGCAGAAACAACAAAATCATAAAAAACTAAGTTATTACTGAATATTGTGTAATTCGGCTACATTTAAATATATTGTACTCACACGTATTTATATTGTTTTTATGTTAATCAAATTAAACCATTTTATGTTATAGGATATTTTGTCAATTTAAGCGTCAAAGCCAATATCATAGATACAAAATCAGTGGCTAGTTCTATAACTTGACAATTAAGTAGCTCAGGCACAATTATTGAAAATTGTTTAATAGTCTACGGTAATGTTTATGGCAAAGGAAAAGTGAATTACAATACACAAGTTGCTATGTTTATTTCTGGTCTTCTATTATAGATTATTATAGTAATGCTTTCCACCGCTGTGGTCTCGAGGTAGCGTGCTGTCTTGTCACGCAGCGGGCCTGGTTCGATACCCGGTCGGAACAGATTACGGGGTGAGATTTTTTCGGGGTTTGTCCTCACCTGTAAGGCAGATGCTAGAAACCTTAAGGCCCAACGGTCCCGGAAAATCATCCGGCCATCATCATAATCATCCTTATCATTATCATCACCATCCTTCACCGGTGTGGAAAGCAACGGGAAGCTACCACATATATAATTCCCTACAGCTGCAAAGCATAGCATGAAAAGTGAAAGACCTTCCTCGGGCAGAATTACTATGGACGATAGTAATGAAAATGTTTGTTAGTGTTGTTATGTCCTCATTATTGTCATCGCTGTGCAACAGGACGAATTTTAACATGCAATGGAAAATGTTTGTTTTTAATCACAAACTTAATTTAACTTATCGAGAAAAATACAAATTAAACATAGTTGTAGACTGTATAAATATTCATAATCGCAGTTCTATGTTTACATTAGAAGAGCAGTAACGTGCATATAACACGTGTTTTCTTAAGCTCTGTACTTGCTTGTAGAGTGATCCCTTCTGCTTGTGTTTTCTTAAGCTCTGTACTTGCTTGTAGAGTGATCCCTTCTGCTTGTGTTTTCTTAAGCTCTGTACTTGCTTGTAGAGTGATCCCTTCTGCTTGTGTTTTCTTAAGCTCTGTACTTGCTTGTAGAGTGATCCCTTCTGCTTGTTTTCTTAAGCTCTGTACTTGCTTGTAGAGTGATCCCTTCTGCTTGTGTTTCTTAAGCTCTGTACTTGCTTGTAGAGTGATCCCTTCTGCTTGTGTTTTCTTAAGCTCTGTACTTGCTTGTAGAGTGATCCCTTCTGCTTGTGTTTTCTTAAGCTCTGTACTTGCTTGTAGAGTGATCCCTTCTGCTTGTGTTTTCTTAAGCTCTGTACTTGCTTGTAGAGTGATCCTTTCTGATTGTGTTTTCTTAAGCTCTGTACTTGCTTGTAGAGTGATCCCTTCTGGTTCTAACAATCACGGTTAATATTTTACAGTTTTTAAATCTTTGAGTTACATTATGTATTTTTTTATGTAGAAATACATTTTACCTTAAATTCTGATTTAATGTGGAGTGGTTTTGTGGTAGAACTCAAGTTCATGAGCTCCTTACAAGGGCCACGAAGCAAAAGAACTATATTTATTAGGATTTAATTCATAATTGTTTTAGCAAATAACAAGAGTTTTAAAATAATACATTAATAAACTTCACTCTCAAACACTTAACGTTTTAATATTTCACTGCTGTTTTATTAATGATGTTGATAAATGTACGCAGTTTTCTGCGGAGACGGGCAGAACGGTGTTTACACCACAAAATTTGATCCGCGTCTGAAGCAACGTTATTTAAACATTGAGACAAAGAATCGAGAATAAGCGGCCACGAGTGTACGAAGGCTGCCCGTGAATAATGCAACATCCAATAAGAACATTTATAATTAATTAATATCTCCAAATGTAAGAGAGAGAGGAATATAGTACCAACCTTGTATAAACAAATAAGCGAGAAAATAAATGGCTTGCAATTATTTCACAACAAAGGAATTACGTCAAATAGCAGGTGTTTTTATAACAAATTCGTTCTAGTCACTTCTATGAAATGTTCATGCAAAAGTTAACTATATATAACATGTGTATTATGCAACGAATGCAAATCAAATTAAAATTCTCAAAAATAAATATATTAAAAACTAAATGGAAATAAATAATCATCTATGGAGATTTAATGATTTTTTATAAAATTTAACTATATTATTAATTTTAGAACTTAAGAGACAAAAATACACTTGATATATTAAAACATGTCGTAAAATAAAGTAATTTTAAATACTGGGAATAAATTGTGAAAAAATACTAAGAATTGAATGAATATCAATAATAATAATAATAATAATAATAATAATAATAATAATAACTAGATAACTTTAGATTTTTTTCAAAACAATCAGAAAACGTGCAGAGCATTAACATATTGGAAGGAGTTTTGCTTTTCTCCAGTTGTATTGCTATCCACCAACTATCGTCAGGAATTTGTAAATCTGTAATTCGTAGCGGATCTGACAGCTAGGGGACTCATCATCATCATAGTGTGTCACGATTATCGTCTGGCAGACCAATAGCCCTGCAGGGGTTGAATGTTTAAAGATCGGTGAAGAGTAAATTAAAAACAGAATAACAAAATAAAGCTGACGAGAAAGGAATCTCCATACACTTCGATTTGTACCGATTCCGATTGAGGGTCTTTCCACTTTTCAGCGGTTGCCCTTTTACCAGCCGGCTGCTGGCCCTTCACATCCACATGTGTCAATCACAGAAGTAGATGATCAACAGCCAGTGTAGGGGTGACATGTGGTTAGCATGTTGAGTCCCCCAGCCGTTATAGCTGGTTCCTCAACCTGGAGCCGCTACTTATTGTAGCTACCCAATTGCCTCACGATGCTGGGTGGGCACCGGTCCCATACTGGCCAAAATACCATGAGAAAATTTCTTCCCCCATGGAGACTCGAACCAGCGCAAGTCCCGTAGCTCTGCGCCAAGGCTTCCTACCTTAAGCGCTCGGCTACGGCGCGGGACCGATTTGAACTACAGTTCTCTATCGCACTAGCCAATCTAGCTAGATAGACAATCAAGGACTAGACACGCATTTTGGTCAGTTTTAAATCCCAATAAGACAAATGTCGGAAGACTTTAGGGAGCAAACAGTTGTGGAACATCAATCGGCCGTCATAATCATGTGTTTCGTCTTATTGCTGTGTTGTCTCGGTGGATCACTTATTCATGTACTTGTGTAGTCAAACTAAGTGTGATCCTTTGTAAAAATTCCTCTCCCGACAGGTCGTGCCACTGTGGTAAGTATCACGTGAGAGGTTTAACTGGGTTCAAAAAATGGAAATCCCCGTGTCACTGTATTAGTGTACTTCACTAAAACTTTCCTTCAATTAACAGTACATTATATTGTGATTTAGTCCGTGCTGTAACAGTTAATTGTACCTTGACCTACCAGTCAGCTGCCGCATGTGTTAATCACATAACATGACGATCAACCTCCCAGTGTAGGGATGACATGTTGGGTCCTCCCAGACATTATAGCTGCTTTTCCTAACCTGGTGAGGCTACTTATTGTCGATACCAAAATACCTTACGATGTTGGTCCCATACTGACCGAAATTACATGAGAACATTTGTTCCCCCGTGGAGACTAGTCCCATGTAACCACTCGGTTACTGCGCGCGACGTTTCATATGATATTGATGTTAATGTATTTAGACTTTCTGTTCGCTACAGTATTTAATGCAACAAAAGACAAAAAGTCTGCCTAAATTGGACTTGAACTCAAGACCTCCTGCTTTACGCTGCACACTAACAATTTGTGTTACGTAGGCATTCAAGGAACAGAAACATTCAATGCCCCAGGTTGTCAATTCGACATTTCTGGTTTTCTCTCCTGCAATTGGCGTAATTTCAACCACTTGTGAGGTTGGGGAGCCTGGAAGGCGGGGTTACGTTGATATGATGGATGATGATAGCGGTGCGCCAGGAGAGTCCTTAATCTTGAACTTAACGTAAGGCGAATATGAAAGATGATGATTGGCCATGTGATGTTCGTGGACCGTGACAAGTGGAAGTTATGGTAACAGCTTAGCCGCAAAGAACATAATCTCTTTCCGCAGAAACTTCAAAAGAAATCCTAGTCCTCTAGTTTAGGGGTTTATTGTTAATCCGTCTCCATACAAAATTCGTACGAAAGAAAACGAACTACATAAAGTCGGTAAAAATATAGTTAAGAAGGATAAACTAATTGTTCGATCAGAATTATATTACTATTTTAAACTGAATGACTCTCTTCAACAAACAAAGATTGTTAGCATCGCAATTCAAATTTTGGCTCGAAAGGACGAAAATAATTTTGTTCAGAGGCTTGAAGATCTTTTACTTGCCGTACATCTAGACAGGGATCTCACATCTTCAGATCGCTTCCAAATGAACCCATAATATGGACTTATACACACTAAACAATCCACAGAACCCACCTGGGGTTTTATATCGTGAAGTGTTGTCACCAGAGGCGAGCGTGAATACAACTAGTGCACCAAGAATGACTAGAGCACCTAAGAAGAAGAAGAAGAAGAAGAAGAAGAAGAAGAAAGGAGACGATGAAGAATAGAATAAATACTTCCTCCAATTTATTTGATGTCCAATACTAATTTATCTAAAACTATAACTTAATGACACTTTTAGTAGACAAAAATGTACTTTATATATATATATATATATGTGTGTGTGTGTTGTGTGTGTGTTATATTGCACATTTTCGTGGATATAAGTATGAATATGAAAGTTTTCTTGGGGTTTCCGCGTCTTGGATTCACTTTCGGCCTCTGACCATTGATTCCGACGTTTCGGCATGATCCCACATGTCATTATCAAGGAATGATAAGTTCGAGTCACAGGTTTAGGTCTTATATAATAAAATACATAGAGTTTTCGCTGTGGTCCGATTCCGAAGACGTACACCCATTCAAGGTTTAGTTCTTATGTAGTTAAATACCATCAGTTTTCAGGTTGGTCCGTTTCGGAAGCCGTATACCCATCGAAGCGTCGACCACACTCCATGTTGCCCAACCGTGGTTTTCTTCACATCCATGCCCACCACGTTATCCCCAGAACAGCGAAGATGATATCGTCAATATGCAGCACTTCAAATCACTAAACCGTAAAATTCTTACAGCATAATCCCTAAAATAATGAGTGATAAACGTAATTTCTTACAATTTTACTCTAGTTAAAAATAATGTGTGTATTGTAGGAGAACAATATTTAAAGATAGTAAAATATCCAGTTCTTAATATTACTGATTATATCTTTAACATTAATCGAGATTATTGGTAAAATAAATCGTTACAACTTTTATCGCACAACACACTGTGTTCAGTGTCAGAGTAACGTTATAAATTTATATAATTTAACGCCCTGACATTAGGAGCAAAGTCACTTTACGGTAAACTTCCCGTTATAATTCGCCATCAGATTAAATTGGAAGTTTTTTAAAGCAGTACTTAGTTTCATAAGGTGCTAATTCAAGACACTGTCGCTATGACAACACAAAACACAACCATATGATGGGAAGATGTTAAGTTGGTGTAGATGTTATGCAAGGAGGTCATGGCCAGTTAAGATTTTCAATACTGCAACTGAATTTTTTCCTTAACATCTTTTATACAAGGTGGTGAGTTACATGAAGCGTGTTCATTTTTTTCCAAGCTGATATTTCTATAACATTGGTACAATTTTTTGTTTACATTTCTATTGACTGTAACTTCAAGGAGTTGATGTAGTTACATGATTAATTGCGGGCTTTGGCTAATGTGCTTGCTATTTCGTTAGCTTTTATTCCACAACGGGAGGGAATCCATTGAAGTTTAATTATTTCTGGATATTTTGGAAGTCTCTGAATGTTTGATACACGAGAACGTGAGAGATGTTTTGTGTGTCGAAGCCTGAGTGATGATTTTTTAATCAGAGTAAAAGACTACATTTTTTTAACATTTTTAAATTTTAGCTATTGAATGTAAGTTTATTTATTTTTTCCTTCTGAGTTGATGCAGTAATTTACAATGGTATAGAGGGGGGTACTGTGCAGTATACACCGGCTCCAACATTACCTCCAACCACTAGCTGAGAGTCAATATGTGTATATTTATTTATATCATTTTCTTATTCTTGTTCTTCCAAATAAGTGAAAGGCCTAATACCTGTAATGGTTTCAGTGAAGCTTTCTCGGTCTATCTTTTGTAGAACATCATAAAGATCTCTTCCCTTGAGGACGGTATTGAAGCATGACTTAACCTATAATAATTCGTCCTAAGGAAACAATCTGTTAACAGTTCTCAATACAATTCTTTCAGATTCAAATTTCGTAACATCTTCAGTCAATATTAGCCTGTAACAGCCACAGTGCGCGATAAACTTAGAGTCATGTCCTGAGCGATGTATTTTGTTTCTTTCCGAGACCTACAAATCCCAAGAAACACTCTAATCTACAGATAAGTTTCAAATAGATTAAAATGAGTGATTGTGCTACCAGCAGTTAAGATCACTGCGAACAATTAAAAAATAAACACTCTACGATCTAATATTTATACATTAATAACTTGTTAAAATAAACAAATGCTTTTATTTCTTCATTTTGATTTTCAATCAATATGTAATGAAAGTGATATTACACAGCACATAAGGATTTACTCTCTGAACTGAAAGAACCCAGTTATTAAAAAATTATTTGAAGTTAAAGATATGATCTGTAAGACTTTAAGAATTCGAAAATTCGCTCAAAATAACGTTAATGTATCTAGACCTACGTTTTTTCCTCTCATCACAAACTTCTGTAAATATTATACAACACATAAAATCATTGTTTATGAAACAAACACATTATCAGCCCTATGTACAATTAGCAAAAGGAAAAACAGTTGAACTTCATTCGAAATGTCGTAAAACGCGTAATATTGTCGAACAATCGTAAATATCTACAAATATGTCTCCTTTAATGATATTTAACTATTTATAACCACTGAAACCAAATACGACGTATTTAAAACATTTAACAATGCATTACCTCGTGAAACACAGCTCTAGCACCTCAAGCATGCGCGGTGGGTCATAATAGGGACTTGCGTTTTGAAGCGGCTTAATCTTTTTTTTTCCTAAGTGTTCATTTTCTTATTGGCTGGATATTACGTAAGTCTTCTTATTTTTAAACACACATTTTTAGTACAAAATGTTGTAAGATTTTTGTTACATTTTAAAAACAAAAGTATTGCTATGTTGTTATGTTTGCTATTCTTCAACACTTGATACATTTAAAAAAATACTAAGAATTTATTCGTATTGTAGGGATGGCGTGAGGAAAGAAGATACAAGCACTGCACAGTGATCCACAATGCGTAAAAGTGGGCTAAAGTCTGGAAGTCACAATTTGGCTATCAATTCATCCACATGCGTAAGATTTAAAATTACAAGTGTTTACGAATATGTGACTCTGCATAATTGATACGAGGACTTTTAATTAGTTGTTACGTGCAAGATATTAGTAACTGATTTTAACAAACAACCTATTTGCGAGATACTTCAGTAATGTATTAATTTAGAATCATATATAAGCGTATTAATTTATAAAATAATATTTATTATTATAATTCATTTATTCACAGATGTTTAATGTTTACACATATTCCTGTGTTTAGAGTTGTGTTTTCCTTGTACATTCGTCTTTATTCTTCCACTCTATAACCTACAAAAGTATTGTTGTCATTATTACTTGTGTTGAAAATTCAAAGCCTCAAAGTCGGGCAGAAGTCGGGCGGTAATACGGGCTGAAAGTCGGGGCGGAAAGTCAGGGCGGAAAGTCGGGGCCGGAAGTCGTGGCTGGTAGTCACGGCTGGAAGTCACGGCTGGAAGTCAGGAATGGAAGTTACGTCTGGAAGTCACGTCTGAAAGTCACGTGTGGGAGTCACGGCTGCGAGTCACGGCTGGGAGTCACTGCTGGAAGTCACTGCTGGAAGTCACGGCTGGAAGTCACGGCTGGAAGTCACGGCTGGAAGTCACGGCTGGAAGTCACGGCTGGAAGTCACGGCTGGAAGTCACGGCTGGAAGTCACGGCTGGAAGTCACGGCTGGAAGTCACGGCTGGAAGTCACGGCTGGAAGTCATGGCTGGAAGTCATGGCTGGAAGTCATGGCTGGAAGTCATGGCTGGAAGTCACGGCTGGAAGTCACGGCTGGAAGTCACGGCTGGAAGTCACAGTTGGAAGTCACGTTTTGAAGTCACGGTTGGAAGTCACGTTTTGAAATCACGGCTGGAATTCACGACTGGAAGCCACGGCTGCAAGTCGTGACTGGAAGTCGTGGGCGGAAGCCAGGGCTGAAAGTCGGGCAGAAGTCGGGCGCATGTCAGGTGGATGTCAGGAGGATGTGGGGCGGAATTCGGGCAGACGTTCTGCGGAAGTACAACTGTCGGATGTCGGGCGGAAATCATGCTGGAAGTCAGGCGAATGTAGGGCGGAATTCTGGCGGATTGGCGGATATTGGGCGGAATTCGGGCGGATGTCGGACGAAGTCGGAAGAGTCGGGCGGACGTCGGACGGATCTCGGGCTAAAGTCGGGTGGAAGTCGGGCTGTCTGACTATCAAGCTCGCAGTCCCTCAGGTTCTGTTCAATAGTATGAATGCATAAGTGTGTTTAACACAGTTATACGTAGTGAGTGTCGTTAAAATAATTATTAGAAAAAGTGATAATGCTTTGACCAAAATTTAAATAAAAGTTCAGTTTTTTTAACGATTAATTTCACGTCCCCAAAATTATGTCTAATAGAATTAGTACAAAGTTTAATTTCTTTGGCCGATTGTTACCTCATCTACTTCCGTAGTAAACTGTTCACATTTTCCCCTCTATCGTAAAGTAAAGATTTTGACTTTTTCCGGTTCTTTGACATTTTGTATCACTGTGCACTGGGCGGCTGAACTACTCGTACATGCGACAGTAGCCACGTCGGCGGCAGGTGAGCAAATGTACGTATCAATATGCGATATTTTCAATAAATATTTAGAGCAAACCCCGAGCTATTTTATATATAATTTGTTAGACCTGTGAATTTCGATTTACTATCTTAGAGAAAAGACGCAGAACATTAAGATGATAATGGAAATACTCAGAAGGAAATTTTACATTAAATATTTGCTATTAAAACGGTTGTGACTTCCTGCAATAAACACTGTTTACAACGTATGTGTTTTAATTTCCCCAGTTGTTATAAAAGTTTATTCCAAAAATAATTAAAATCAGTTTGCAGAGGACACTTCAAGTTTAAATGTGATTATTTAAAAACGACAAAATATAATATTAAATATGTTAGATTATCTGGACCGTACACATTATATGCTACCAGAGTACTGGATACATAGGTCTTATTATGTACATAAATGTAAAGTCAGTATTTATTAGTAATGCCCTTCTCTCATTAAACTAATTACTGTGAAAATTATTAAATGTATATAAAATTTATTCCTTGGTATGGTGTTTCCATTGAATTATTTAGGAACGGGGACAGTCGGGGCGCGATATCAGTAAAGTCATGGAGGAAGCAGATTTCTTTACTTAGGTGTGCGGATACGTACGGCGAGGCTGATGACAGCAGAGGGACAACCGTTAATAATACATGTATAGGTAAAGTTTACAATTTAATTCTTTATGTGTTTATGTTTTTAAATTACCAATATTTACTCAATTATTGTTTTAATGTAATTATTAAGAAATGCGCATAACAACATAGTTAAAACCTTTCTGTTTTGTTGTAATGTAAAGTGTTCTGTATGTCAAGTAACCTACTCTATTTTCAGACATTTTGTAAACATTACTTTAAACATAATATCCAGCACATATCCAGTGGCATAATTGAAAATGTGTATGAAATTATTATAAATAACATTTGTTGTACTAATATTTACAGACCGCTGACAATGTGATTTTGTTTGTTTTCTCGAATAAGTCAAAGAATTGTTAGAAATATTTAAATTCTAGCATTACAATCAAACTGAGCTTTGAAAAAATTAGGAAAACTACAAACATATGAATGTATATTGTAAATCTGGAAATAAATTATTACTGTTATTCAATTTCATATTTACTATTATATTATTACTGTTGTTTTACCCAAAGAGAACAAAAACTAACAGCTGCTGTCTTACAACCCAGTGTTGATTCTCTAAAGGCTAGAAGAACCTGGTCCTCCAGGTTGGACATTTTAGCAATGGGCCAGCTCCATGTTCTAGAGATATCAAATGTATACTCCTATAAGACCATGGATTCTGTATCATAGACTTACAACTGGTAAAATTTTCCTAAACCCCCCCCAAAAAGAGAGACCACTGCGTAAGACTCGTCGGCCCATAGACGCCTGTATTAGAATTGAACGCTAATTATCCGAGTTGTATTCTATTTTGTTTGAGTTTACTTTTTTTTAATAGAGATCTTAGCTTTCCCTTACTTTGTGAACTTCATTAAAATCAATTTTGGATATTTAAATCTTAACTGAAGGGATCAGAAGGGGCGCCTGGAAGACGGAGTTACGTTTCCCCGATGACATGTTGGGTGATTAATAATAATGAAGCACCAGGAGAGTCCTTAAAAAATTACAGTGCACCGACCGGGGATCTAACCCGAGACCTCATGAACTGTAATCAGAACCTCTGACCACTAGTCCATGGAGCTGGTCACCATACATATATAATTGTAATTACACACTACAAGAACACACAACACGCATTTTCTAACAATTTTTCATTTGTAAAAGTTCTGTATTCAACTTAATTGCATTTATCATGAGAGATCTAACTTTAACATCTATGCTAATTCCGAGCCAAGTTCCAGTTCTGATGTAAACAAAGCAGATGTATGACTGCATTTTCATTGGTCGAATGACGATTTTACCTTTGAGCTAGCAAGTAAATGTAGTTCCCTCTGTAACACTAAATAAACTAAACTAGCAATTGTACAGTTACATAGTTATTGTTAGCTCGCCCTTGATTGGACAATCTTGCCGAGAAACCACACAAAGAAGGTATTCAGAACAGAACATCAAATAGGATCAATGTAGGAAGACACATTTTAACTTTCAAATAGCATCAAATTCGGAAGAGATAGTTTAACTTTTCAGCGTTAGAAATGTTGGAAGAGAGATCAACGGGTGGGAGGAACACTTTAGCCGTAGAAAAGGCGACTCTCACACGGGAGAAAAGTTTAAAACAAACCAATACGTTTAATCAGCGTAATGTCATAATTAATGACACCCTTTAAAATGTAAACAAATTAGTGTTGCAATTATAATGTAGGGAACAAAGGACCAGTCAGACCTTTTCTTACAAGCTTGATATTATCTTACGTGCACTAAATCCAGACAGTTGACGCTGTTTCTAGTCCTTTCCGAAGGAACATTTACTTACAATTTTTACGTCCTAAAAAATCCATAAACGCCGGCAGGGTTTGTTCCCGTGAACTTTAAAACAAGAAGCGCACATGATAAGCTCTAGTCTAGCAAGATCGATTTCACGTCTAAGAGGAACAAAAATAAAAGAATGCTCTAATCGCATGCATATTGCATTCTCAATGTCATATTGACAGAAAATTTAACATAATGTAACTTTAAAAAAAACGAAACTGTGTTTACGATTATTTAAACATGAGGAAACTTGCAGGAATTTTATATCTAAATCGATATGGAGCTTTTTCCTTACGTTCAATAAATAATATTATTAAATGCAGATACATTTCGCAATAGTAAATTCATATGCGACGTTGGGAAGCGGTTTTTACAGAAGCGAGGAAACGATTAAAAACCGAGTGATTGCAAGGTTTTTAATTTCCGAGATTCTGTAAATCACATCACAAACATTTGTAGTACATATTTTTTTGGACGATGGTGTCTTGAAAATTAAAAATAATACTAAAATAATAACATCTTTGTTGGAAATATTTACGTTCATAATAATAATAATAATAATAATAATAATAATAATAATAATAATAATAATAATAATAATAACAATAATAATAATAGCAGCTTTATTTTACCTGGCAGAGTTAAGGTCATAAGGCCTTGTATACCACTCAACCAGGTTTAAAAAAATACAAACAAACAAAATAGTCTTAAATCTAAATTACAATATATATATGTGTGTGTATATATATATATATATATATATATATATAAACGTTTACAAGTTATGAATACAATACAATTAATATTTATAATGTAATTTCATTTACTCTAAATTTGACGAATTAAATATATAATATGTACAAGATATATAAAAAAACTAGGAAAAGATTAATTACATAGTATAAAATTAAATAAATAGAGAAAAATTAATTATTAGACAACAGGTAACTGTATAAGCGTGACTTAAAGGTACCAAGTGTGCGGCAACCCCTGATATCTTGAGGAAGGAGATTCCAGGAGCGGGCAGAGGCTACTGTGAAGGAAGTAGAATAAGAGGAAGTGCTATGAAGAGGAATTGTTAGCAGGCTGCTGTCTAGTGACCTAGTGTCAATATTGTGGTAAGAAGATAACTTCTCAAATCTGGACGCCAGGTAAGTAGGGATGTAGGAATTCAGAAGCTTGAAAAGCAGTGAAAGAGAGTGCAATTTACGTCTGTCAGTAAGACGGAGCCAAGAGAGGTTGTTAAAGTGTTCGGAAATATGCTCATAACGGCGGATATTGAAAATGAATCGAACACAAGCATTATGAACACGCTGCAATCTTTGCGACAATTCATGGTTTAGATCATTATATATTATGTCACAATAATCGAATTGTAGCAATACAAGATTCTGCACAAGGATTTGTTTTAACGAAACTGGGAGAAAATTCTTTAAACGTCTAAGATAATGTAAGATAGAGAAAGTCTTTTTACACATGTGTTTCACTTGTGTGTTTGCCAGGTTAAATTTGCGTCTAGATGTAGTCCAAGATATATTACTAAAGAAGAATAAGGGATAATTATACTATTTATAGTAATGTTTGGAAGTGTAGATATATCAAAGGTTGTAAGCAGTCTTTGTTGTCCCATTAGAATTGCTTGTGACTTGTTAGGATTTAGATTTAGACCGATACTTGAAGACCAGTTAAAGATGGATATGAGATCGTCATTCTTTTTCTTCAAGCTGTTATAGAGAGAATGGGGAGGTGAATGTAGGTAAATTTGGAGATCATCAGCGTAGAGGTGATAACGGCGGTACTTTAGTACAGTTGGCAAGTCATTTATGTAGATTGAGAAAAGAAGAGCTCCGAGAACACTGCCCTGGGGGACTCCAGCCGGCACGTTGCGCCAAGACGAAGATCTAGTATTTAAAGAAACGCATCGTTGACGACCGTGCAGGTATGAGTCGAACCAGGATACAGAGCTGTCAGACAAGTGTAGGTGCTTGAGCTTTATCATAAGTAAGTCGTGGTCTACTGTGTCAAAAGCTTCGCTGAAGTCAAGTAAGGTTAAAGGAGTCAATTGACGTCTGCCCACGGCTTCACGAATATCTTCAGTGATTTTTAGTAAAGCTGTGGTTGTGCTATGACCAGATCTAAAGCTGGATTGATAAGGATCAAGGAGGTGATTTTATTGGAGATATTCAGTCATTTGCTTATGTACAATATGTTCCAGGGCTTTAGATAATTTCGGAAGGATGCTAATCGGTCGGAAGTCATTACAGTTAGTAGGTGTACTTATTTTTGGTATAGGCCGAACTCTAGACTGTTTCCATACAGTAGGGAAGATAGAAGTTATAAGGGAAGCATTAAAAATATGAGTCACTGTGGATAGTATAATGTCAATGTTTTTATTTAGCATTAAAATGCTGATGATATCTGTTCCTTGCGCATTGGATTTAATCCGCTTGAGTGCTTTTTTAACGTCTATAGGCGAAATATCGTAAAAGTAAAATTTATCTCTTCCTATATGGGGGGATGGGGATAAGTCTTTATGAATGTCCATTTTAGTCTTGTTGTCTGGAGGTTTTTGGAGGTTTGTATACAATGCATAAGAGACATTTTTTAGACTAGCTTGAATTTCTACGAATAAGAACTCGGGGCGAGCGGAATATACAGAAGGGGACTTGTGGACAATTCTTGGATTAAGCTCATTTGATATAAAGGCACAAACTCCTCCACCTCTTTTATCTATTCTGTCATTTCTTAGCAGTGTATATTCGTCTAGATGAACAAGGAACGAAGGTATGGAAGGGGTGAGCCAGGTTTCCGAAATTAAAATGGCGCTCTGTCCAAGAGATGAAAATATGGCTTCAAACTCATCAAAGTGGGACAGAATGCTTTGCGAATTTACGTGAGCGATTTTAAATGATGATTTATCAATAGAGAATGCATTCTTAAGTAGACTGGTAGTTGTTGGAGGGGATGGTAGGGATTGAGGAATGTTGTTACCTGCGTTAAAAGTTGTCTGCACAATAAGAGGGTGATTGGAGAAGGTGAGTGAGTCAAAGGTTGCAAGCAAGTCATCATTTGTCAGCTCAATGTTGCCAATAGCAGAAAGTAAAAATAAACTATGCACTGTAAGAACTCTAATAAAATTAAAATAATTTAGCTAAACAAGGAACTTAAAAAATGAAAATAAAACAAGTAAGTTGTCCTAAATAAAAAATTATTAACTTAAAACTTACCTAAATTAGAAATAAATGAACCATATAATTGTTAGCAAAGAAAAGACAACGTAAACATATTTTACACTCAGGTCCTATCTAGTTGATATCCGTAGAAAATCTAATTTTGCGTTTTTCGCCATTTACTTTGGCTATGACGGCACCGTCCATTGGCCATACATTTTGAATACCGTATTTCTGTATACTGTCTTGTAGCAGGCGATAGCGACACTTCGTTAGGTCCTCGCGAACAGTGACCCCACTTCCTTTCAACTTTTTCTTGTTTAGAAAAACTTCACTGCGCTTGCGGTAACTAACAAATTTCACTATTATAGCCCGCGGTTTTCCAGCATTACTAACACCAACACGGTGACTTCTGTCAATGTCTGTCATTGATAGATCGACACCGATTTTTTTGGCCACCTCGATGGCTTTCTGGTCAGTGTCCTCTCCGGCCTCTTCTTTTACACCAAAAATCCTGAGGCATTGACGTCTCTGGTATTGTTCTAAATCGTCTATTTTATTTTCCAACACCTCAATCTTTCTGTCTTTTTCATCGAGGGTCTTTTTCAGATCCTCAATTACCTTAGTGTTGTCCTGGATGGTCTTCTGCAGTTCCGCCACTACCTGGTCCCGCAACATGGACACAAACACCTGCAGAGTGCTGGGATCCTGTAGCGCCCCTTTCATCACATGTTTCACTGCTTCCTCGGTAGAACACGTCGAATCGTTGTTAGAATTACGTGTGTTTTTTCCCATGTTGTTAAATGTACACACTTTTGACACTAACTGATATAAATTTAAACTTAAACTGACTACGAATATGCAACTTTAACTATGAAATAACGAAGGCACCTGCTGAAAAGTAACTTAAAACCTGGATCGTAAGTTGTGCGTGTTAGTAGCTAGCCGCCATGACATAATATACAACAGAATAATGTTAGCAGACTGACCAACGTATATTTGGTAAATGCCGAAAATAATTTAGTTGAGACTACAACAGGCCGAGACACCAATCAGGAGCAAAATGGCGGCAAGTGTGAATTTATTTTTTTATATTGTTTGAAACAAATCTTAGTTCATTTAAAATGCAGTGATTTGTTTGGTATAATGTATATTCACACTACCTTATGGATATTTTTTTTTGTATTTACATTGTATGTAGTACACAAAAATGGCAGTGGTTTTACTTCCCGCCCTTGGTAGGTAATTTGTAATATTACAGTATAATTATTTAGTTATTTGGCCTATAGGTTGGCAACCCCGAAATATAGGAACTGAACTTTCAATCATGGTTGTCATTCCTGTAAGTACGACATCACGCGTTATCGTGCAAAAATGATTGTAAAAATGTCTTTTTTGCTAAGCGATAACAATAATCTTGATGTAATAACTGTATCGTAACGAGGCAACGTCACTAAATGAGAAAATAGAAAATATTTTTACAAATTAAATTTTAAAATACATTAACATTTCACAGACTGAATCCAGAAGTGTTTCATACATCATTACATATCGAGGAAATGTATGTATAGACCTTCCTCTCAGGTAAATATTCAATTACATTAGTTGTTATGTTTAAATGAAGGGTACAAGGAGAAATCCATGAAAGTCACTTTTCCGTCATTAAAACTTGCCTTTAAATTGAGGAGATTAGAAACAAAGGGGTGTAAGTGATTTTTTTTCTCTTCAAACAATTGAGCGTGTAAAAGCATTAATGTCTTTCTTTAATGTAATCTGGGGGAAAACACGCATCACCAGATTATTTCCAATTACCTACGATTTTCTTACACAACTTCAACTTTAAAACTGTTTTCTCAAAACTGCACAACTTGCACTTTTGTTTCTAACCTCCTCAATTATACAACGTACCTACTTTTTTAAATATGTGCCTAATTTGGAAGGCAAGTAAACCCGTCATTTAAACATATTTTTTTAATCTTTCGGACTCCTAAACTATAGCACTTTCCATTGAGAATCTAACACTGTATTTCGACAATAAAGTGACCAACTTGGTACTATTCCTGTACCTCAAATGTGTATCAATATATCACGTGACACACTATACTTATATACATTGAAATGTTAACTCATTGCAAATTAAAACATATTTAACTCCAAAACTGCAAATATTCAGTTTTCATTCTTATGGATAACATTTTTTTCATTCTGTTTTTAAAATAAATATCTCCGTTTTTTTAAAACAAACAGAACTTCATGCTGCGAGGGACTTGCAAGACAATTGATCTATTAATTGGCTGAGCTCTTGTGTCATTTTATAGAGGTAGGTAAAAGTGTGTAAAGTAATCTCAATACAGGACACAGACGATAATGTAAACAGTATGTGGTTGGTATGTGGTCAGGATGTCTCCTAATTCGTATAGTCGCTATTTATTAGAGCTGCACAAATTCATCGCGATCCTGGGACGACACCGATCTCCTAACTAACTAACTAACTAACTAACTAACTGGTTCTCTCTATTGCTTGAATATTAAATTTTAGAAGATGAAATTTTATTTATTAATTAGAATGTATGAAAAATAAACTGTCTTAATTTAAAAATTGAGTTGGTAAACTTATTTGTAGAAATTCTATCAATAACGATCGAACTTATAGGTTTATTATCGGGCGGACATACTTTTTCCATACATCCCTATCCTGATCTAATGTGTTCCAATGATCCAGTGTATAATCTATTTCCCTTCAATCATTCTTGGTCTACCTTGAAGTTTCCTTGCGGTCACCGATCTCCTTCTGACCAAAATTGCATGAGAAAATTTATTCTCCATAGGGTCTTGTGGACCTGTGCCAAGACATGATACATTAGGTCGTTGGACTTTTGGATTCCTGTATTAATTATTATATTGAAATTTCCGCATTAATGATTTTCTTCCGCTTATTGTTTGCTTCGTTAATTAACACCAAGTTATCTAATTATTTGGAATATCGACCTTATTGATTTTTCTCCTTTAATAATTCTCTATGTTTTGCAAGTTAATACATGACACTCATTTGTTCTCAGACTACAATATTATACACTACATAAGTTAGTTATTTCGGTAGATCAACATAATGTTTTAGGTCTAGTTTAATGTAAAAGTTAACAAAACAATTTCATAAAACATCACGAAACCTCTTGAAAGAAGTGAGCATGTAAGGCATCAAGTTATCTGGTGGAAAGCACTCATCACCCTAAGTTATATATTTGTGAAGGTGTAAAGCGATCCTATTACAGGTCTCAGAGAGCTATTGAAAAAGTAGGAGATTATGACTGACACCTCTTTAGACAATTGGAGACTATTTATCTCCCGAGTTTTCAGTACTGCGCGGTGGACATTTTAGTTAAGAAAAATATCTGGTTCTCATTGATTTTAGAGGTTGAGTATAACCCAGTGATATGATCCTTCTTCTTCTTTTTCGGCTTTCCCCCACTTTTAGGTTTGCCGTTTTCAGTTTTCATTTATCTCTATCATTCCAATCTCCCTCTTCCAAATTCCTATCACCCATTATAGTTCTGATGTAGGTTTTCCATTTCCATCTTGGTCTGCCATGTTTATTTCTTCCAGGCCTGACCATTGATATATATATTTGGCCATCTTTCATTTTCCATTCTTTGTACATGGCATACCAATTAAGCGTATGATTTTCAATCCTCTTAACAACAGATGTGGTGACTTTTATTTCTCTCCAAAGAAATTCATTTCTTATTTTATCCTGTCTTATTTTTTGGAGGCTGACATGATCCTACCACAATTTTTTGTCAAGTAGTAAAAACCCTGACCACATCAGGAATCTAACTCATGACCTCCGGCTTGTAGTCTAAGGCTGTGACTGTGGGGTCGCCAGGAGATTAGCACCTGGATGTACTAAAGTCTCTCACTGTGGGGCTTGTGGACTCAAGCCCTAGCCGGTCTCACAACGGCTGCAGGATACGTCCCTGGAGGCAGGCAGAACAGGGGAACGGTCGGTGGACCTGCGACAGCAGTCCTCCCGGCTAGGCTCATGGAGCCCGTGGACCAACTGTGGGGTCGTCAGGAATGAGCGACCTGACGACTACGAAGCTCAGCAATTCCCAGCAGTTGCAACTCCAACACCTTCTCCCTAGAGGTGTTGGTTTCAAGCCCAGAACTCTTGAACGTGGACGTGAACATAGTTATAGGGAGGACAAGAGGACAGTTTAGGACTTGGGAGTATGGTCATGACGACCGAGATATCCCAAGGGGTGGTGGCAGGGCCTAAGATGACATTTCAGCACAACAAAATATTAAACAAGTACTTACTGATCCCCCAAGTTGAGGGTTGATTATTAGGTCAGTGTCTGTAGAATTTCCTACAAAAGAAAGAGAAAAATTATGTATAGTCGGGAAAAACATAGTTCAGAAGGACAAATCATTAAATCAGTGTTATGATATATTTTCTATTTTACGATAAAAGTACTTCTTAAAAGGAAAGATTTTAAGTAATTATTGCAGTTCAAATCTGAGCGATAGAGGGCCAAAAATGCTCAAAAGTCTCGTTTTCGAGCTTTAGGTTCTTTTACGTGCCATAAATCTAGACAGACAACCAAACTATTTAGTTCGCTTCCGAAGGAACCTGGTCTAAGGAATTTTTACCCTGAAAATTCACACTAACTGGCCGTGTTTTATCCTTGCTTTTTTAAATCCAGGAGCAATTATGCTAACCACTGTTACACCAGTATCGATTGCAGCATCTATGATGGGGGGGAGAGAGACAGAGAAGAAAACATTGTGCTCTAATTACATGCATATTTCATATATTTTGTCAATTTATGTAATATTACAACAGGCCCACTTTTTTAAAAGTTAAATTTGCCATAATGAATGGTTTAAAACGAAGAAAACTATGCATAATCTATTATAATGGCGTAGCCCATTGTTGAGTCACAGCCTCTCCTTTGTGAGGAGTTAGATTAGATTAGATTAGATTAAGATTTATTAGCCTGGTGGAGTTAAGGCCATGTGGCCTTCTCTTCCACTCACCAGGACAAACATATATTACATAAGAATATAACAATCTTAATTAACTCTAATATTAAACACTAAGTAAAATTTGATCAAAAGATAATATCTAATATACATATTACGATCTATAATACAACCAGTTATATTAGTTAAAATTATGACTAAAACTAATAATAAAATGTATACAAGCAAGACATATTAAATTGTCCCTGTCTAGTGTATATAAAAAACAGGAAAATAATGAGATATAGAAAACTATTTTACGATTATACAATATTTAAAACAAAACAAATAAAAATATTTGTTATTCTTAATATTATTTACATAAATAATTAAATATATTAATATTGCTCTAAAAGAATACTATCAGTGAGGTGTATAAGTCAGTTTGTTATTAAATAATTCTTTAGTTTGTTTTTGAAGGATGTTATAGTTTGACAGTCTCTGACATAGGGTGGAAGGGAATTCCATGTTTTGGTAAGTGACACCGTAAAAGATAATGAATAATATACAGTGTGATGAGGCGGGATATAAAGGACAATGTGCTCATGGGATCGAGTGTCAAGATTATGTGTGTCGGATAGTCTGATGAAGCGGCGTGATAAATAATTAGGCGATGATGTGTGAAGTATTTTATAGAGTTACTGGTCCAAGTTAATTTTTAGTTACCTTATTTGCTCATAGGTGTCATGGATGGCAGCATGCGGTCAACACACCGGCACAATGAGACATCTAACAGGCAACTAAGGTATTATTACGATATTGAGGTCGGTAAATTATGCTTACATGATTTTTATTCAGGCTTCAGGATCTTTTACGAGCTTGAAAAGTCTTCAGACTCCGGACCCACGCCTTAATGTCCGTCCCGGAGGACTTGCTCCTTGCAATTTTCCGTCCTAAAAATCCATCGATCCCGGCCGGGTTTAAACCCGCGACCCTCAGAACCAGAGAAAAGGAGCATAACCACTAGTCCACCGCATGAAGACTATATATAATAACTATATAAATGTATAATTAGGTCTTTTCCCCTAAGCACAATGAACACTTTTCTTAAAAGGAGATTTTTTCATAAAAATTTGCACAAAATGCACCTTTTTGCACAGCGACAACACGAATGTTACAATAAACGTAACGTTACGAAGCAACGTCATTGAATATTAAAAAGAAAATTACGGTTTTAATTGATATTAATAAAATATTAACATTTTACAGATTGGATTCAAAACTGTTTAACGTGTGTAGCTGAGATTTACAGACAACGCTTCCTCCTATCAGGTGAATATTAAATACATTTTCAAATATCTCATTTATCATCGTTTAAATGCTCGTTATTATGATATATTGTGATGCGTATAAGGCATGTTAATAGAAATAAATTTTTACTCTCAAATTAGAAATGTTCTCTTTTATATAATTTCACTTGATATTCTGTTATACTGTTTTTATTAAATTCTCCGTTCTTTAACCCATAAAACAACTTCTTGGCGCAAGAGGTCTGCAACTGTCTAACCACTTAGGCGTATTATATTTTTTTAGAGGAAGTCGATACTCTAGACAGTATATGGGTAACATGTGCCGATCCTGCACCGTATTGGTGCTGGATCAAACCGTTATTGTTGATAACTATTGTGAATAGAAAACATAGATTGCTCAAATTAAGATATCTTTGCCCGGGCCCATAAAAGGCAAAGATTAACTCAACTTTCCTTAGTAAATTTTCAAACATGTTATGTGTAGTAAGCTACAAAGTATAATCGTGGAAGCTTTAAGGAAAGAGGAACTCAACACACGCTTGAGCAAGCTTTGGAATTTTACCTTCATATCTGACATAGGCTAGCTAATAAATGAATAGGCATAAGTAAGTAAAATAGACAACTAAAGTTTTAATGCGAGTCAAAAGATAGTCAGATATAACATTGAAAATAAATAAATGAATAATTAGTTTAACAAAGAAAACAACGCTATCATTGATCATCTGTACAAAAATAATATTAATGAACATACATACTTTTACACTCTCACTAGTCCAGCCTCGGGTTGGGGTATACAGTCCTTGCGGTCCCACCCTGGCCTAGAGGACTAACAAACCAAACTAGCTGTTCTGAGCTATATTGAGTAGACTCCGACGATAACTCAACAGATGATGATGCGATGTTAGAAAACACAGCTATTTATGAGAGCTCACAAGGAGAGGGGAGAATGCGCGATTGCCCACGGCGTGTACTAGGAAGGGAAGGGTAGGTAGGGGAGCATTAGGCACTGTTCACAAAGATCACACACGAAATGGAGACGCGATGACGTATAGGTTGCGCCGTATGACGTAATTCCTGTATCGAAATCTTGATTTCGGGACAATCCTACACTATTTATAGCAGGTTTCCTCAACCTGGAGCCGCTGTATTTTAGAGTTAACAAAATTCCTCATGATGCTGGTTGAGTATCGGTCCAAAATGGGCAAAATTGCATAAGAACAATTTTCCCGTGGCGAATGGAACTAACGCACGTTCCATAGCTCCGCGCCAAGGTATGGTAGTGCTTCATCCCGATCCATTCATAATTTTTTTATTATTAATTATATGAAAATTTCTAGGTCAATTATATTCTTCCGTCTATGTATTTTATTTATAAACTCTAGGATATGTAATTATTTGCATTTTCCATATTTTAACATAATTATTTTCATTAGTAATTATATCTTTGTAGGTTTCTATCGTTTTCCTCTGCCACAAATTTCATTTCAGGATTTCTCCCAACTCATCTCATACATTTCGTTCATTCGCCTCTGTGACGTAGCGTCGACCGGCACACTTTTCGTTCACATACTTCTATAAATATAGGGGAATCATCTCATCTCACCCTCATCCTGACCCCTAAGTTGGACACAAGTTTAAGATACACTACAGCTTAATGTTTGTTATTTTGTCTTCAGACTTCAAAATTACACATTGTTAAGTTAGGTGCCTACGTGTTATTTTTTAGATTTACGTGCATACAGATGGTTCGTAATTTTCATGTTTTATATTTGGACATGCGTAAGTTTCATTTTAAAAGCAAAAAATATCTCCAAATTCGGATGTAACATAGTATTTAATAATGGTATTGGTATCGAAATAAAATACATCAAATAGATCAGTCAAGAATAAACAAAGCAGATTTCAGTAATTAGAAATGCGAAAGTTTGAAGTTTGTTAAGAATCATACTTTAATGTCTGATCGGACATGACCTACATTTAGGAAAGTATATTAATGAGGGGTGAGAGACCCATAGAGATATGACGTATATAGAAACAATGTCATACGACCGATACTACTGTCGAAACCAATTACATTTAGCCCAACTTTTTACATATAGTTTCCCTAAGAGGGAGCGAGATGGGAAGAAAAATAAAACATAAAAACGCGCCGAGGTTTGTGTCAAATCTATGATCTTTGTAGTCCTTAAGTTAATTCTTGACCCCGATCACACTTATATCGAACTTTTGACAGCAAGCTTTTCCTTGGTGGGCGAGGGTGACAAGGGGTAAAAAAATATAAATTCTCAAAAATGACCGACATTAGTAGAGTCGTAGTCGGTAGACAGATTGGTTACATCCCGATGGTATTTGACCCCTAGTTCGCCAGGGATTTAAACATGATAGAAAACCACAGATATTACTTCACACCCGTATTTCGAGGCGCCAAGAATAATGGCGTTTAGCGCCATCCACATAAGAGGGGTGAGAAAGGTGAAAAGTAAGTTGATGGCGACAAGGAAAATGGATAAATAATACATGGGACTTTATATATATGCGTGTGTGTGTGTGTGTGTGTGTGCGTGCGTGCGTGCGTGTGTGTGTGCGTGTGTGTGTGTGTGTGAAGGAATATAAATTATTATTCGTCAATTTATGTGAGACAATCGTGTCATTATACATCATATTCATTTACGATCCTGAAAATCTTCACACTCGGATCCCACGGCTTGAAGTCCCTCCCGGAGAACTTCCCCTTGGATTTTTAATCCCAAAAAAAAACAATCGACCACAGTCTGGTTTGAACCAACGATCATCGGACTAGAGTTAAGGAACATAACCACATGATATTATACAGCGCACATTCATTTACTAGGTTCACCTGATTGACAATTACTAACTAAACGAAATAACAAATCGATTTAGGGTTATTTTGCTGTAAGGTAGACAACAGCGTTATTGACAGTCGAGGACATTATTAATCCTATTTGTATATAAATCGAGAGAGCAATTTTTGTTTTCAAATCATATTCAAAATTGTTAATGGCCAGAACTTTGAAAGAACCACAAATGGGGATCCAGACTGGTCAATTGTCTTTACCTCCCAAATGTTTTATAATAGTCTACTTTTTCTACTTATACAATTATGTATGATATACTAGCGGACCAGACAGGCGTTGTCCCGTTGGAATAGCCATTTCTCGTGTCATGGCCGCACGATAAAAATGTAACTTACTTTTTCACCGTAAAATTCACTAATTAATAAGTTCGCATGAAAACCCCTCACTGTTATCTGTTGTGGCCCAAGAATTCCTTATGACGTTACATTTCATTCGCGCGGATTATGTCGATAATACAGATGACTACATATTTGACATAAAAAGTCCTATAATCATATCGCAGCGCCATCTACCGGGTCCAGTTGTTAATCTAAACCATTCAGGGGTCAACTCAAAAACACACAAAACAAATCAAAATCGGATCAGTCATTTAGGCAGTTTTTAATTTCGGATTTCAAGTAAACCTCCACTTTTAATTGTAGGATTTCGTTAATTTTTTAAAATACCTACCTTAGTTATATTAATAGGATATACTGAGTTTCGTTGTGAAAAATTGAAAAATGTGACTGCTAGAGCGATTTTTAAAATTTTAGTTCCAGGTGAACTCATACACCTAACAATGTTACAACATAATAGATAACGGCTAATCACTCGCCGCATCTGAAAAGCTACATATACACATTTTCACGGAGATAGGTTGAACGATTTAGAAGTTTATAGGGCTAATATATATATATATATATATATATAATTTTAATTTTATATTAATTTATATAATTCATTCACAGTTTATTTGTCATAGTTGATACATATATTATCATTACAATCACAAACACCAAACAAAAATTTAAAAATTAACAACGCGTTTAAATAACAAAGCTCTCATTATCAAGTCTTGACGTTGATAGCTTTGTTGTTGAAACACATTGACTGTTTTTATCCAATTATTTGTTTTTAGATTATAATGATGATACATAATAACTGATAAATACATAGCAACACCACGAGATCGTACATGTTAATTATATATTGGTGTTGTTTGTTGCTATGAGAGAGACGTTCTTTACATCACATTCTTTTTTCTCTAACGCCACCAAGTTGTCTATCATGACACATCTGGCTTTCTCCCCTAGCATTGGCAGAAATGTAATCCATTTCTTAGGTTGAGGCACCTGGAAGGCGGAGTTACGTTACCCCGATGATATGATGGGTGATAAATTATAGAGAAGCGCCAGGAGAGTTCTTAACCTAAACTTGATCTAAATTCCAGATCATGGGCAACCGCAGGTAAAATGGCTATGGTTTGACCGGGAATCAAAACCGGGACTTCATGAACAGTAGTCAGGAACGCTGACCACTAGCCCACGAGGCTGGTCGCATCACATATAAAATAGCTACAAAGAAAGTATACAAATGTGCGTACAAGTGATTCAAAGAAATGAGTTTTAAAAAATTGTACCAACAATTGTGAAAGTTCGTTGGCATATTTCTGTCATTGTATCGAAGTATGTAGGGAGGTAAGTAATTTACCTTCCTTGGGTGGTAAATTCTAATACTTATGAATACATAGCGACATAATACTAAGCATAGCATAGCGTGAGTGAAAACCAGTATTTTGCTGTTCAATACTATTCAGAGCGTGTTAACAAATAACGCGAAATTTTATTGGTAATATTGACATTAAGTGTTAAGATTTTAGTCCATCCTTTGTAACAACTTGGTAACAAACAATAATCAAAAAGGCCCTACTATTTTTTTAAAATGAAATGTAATGTAATTTGAGGCAATACAATTGAGGGGCTCAGTGGAATAAGGGCCCATCCCAACCAATGGTTGATTTTTAGTTATTTGCAGATTATGTATCCTATGGCCATCTTCTGTTAATCTTTAGAAGCTCATAATTCTAACTTTGCTCAAAAGGGGGTAAATGAGACTTTATGTCTAAGAAAAATTATTAACTTCTTCACGCGCGCGGGAAATAAAGGCCCATCCCAACTAATGACACGTGACCATATATTGTCCGCTACTCTGTAGTCCGCTGCAATACTGACTAGCATTGCCGGCAAATATCAGTAAATGCAGAATGGCTGATGCGGCAGGTTCTTGTGCAAATGGAAATAGTGTAATAAAATATAAGAAAAGAAAAATAAATGTGCAAGAGTGGAATAAAACGAAGCAGAACATTTTACGCAACAGTGGAAAGGAATATATATCGGCCTGAATCAGTTGCTTCAAGAAGTGCGGACGAAATTGCTAGTTGTTTATTAAAAGTTGTGCCACTGATTGAAAAAGGTGCTAATAAAAAGAAACTTATAATGTATATAGTGATTCATGTGTTGTTCAAAACAAGAATTATACAATAATGGGACTTTGGCTGTACATGATTGATTGTGGTTGTTTTGAAGAAATTGAACATAAATTTCTTGTACCAGGTCATACTTTCCTTCACTGTGATGCTGACTTTGGTGTGATTGAAAAAGTTAAAAGAAAAACACAAGTGGTTTATTCACCTAAACAGTGGGCTCACCTCTTAAGAAAGAGTTAAACAAAGAAACCATTCACAGTAATTGAGATAAACGCAGAAGATTTTAAAGATTTGGATATTTTAAATGTTCACAAAGAGAAATGTGGCGCTGGAAAAGCATAAGGTAGACATCAGAAAAACATCTCAGTTTCGTTTTGTGGAAAACCGACATGTAATGTACGTAAATTCCAGTTTCGGTAATTTGGCTTGAGAGGAAGTAATAAGTCTTCAAAAAAGGAAAGAAAAGTGTCCTGTATTACGAGATGTAATATTGACAAGAAAATATCCTAATGGTAGGATGATAAAGAAGACATCATGACTCTCATGACATTTGTACCACCTGTACACCAGACATTTTAAGAGTAGCCTTAAATGTGATGATGATGATGGTGATGATGATGATACAAATGCTGCAAACATAGAATACGTAGATTAATGCAATATTAAAGTTAAAAAGTGTTATTTAATTTGTTTATTTATGTTGTATTTTTTATATTCTCAATTTTCTTTTTCTTTGATTAGACATATGAAACAACATAGTGATCTATACATTTGCAGGCAGAAAGCTTATTTTATGTACAAGATATGTACCAAATATTATCAATGTGTGCTCTATATATTTTACTCAATGTAGAATTTAATAAAATGCAATTTTTCTCCAAACTTAGTGGAGTTGGATGGGCCCTTATTCCACTGACCCCCTCAATTATTAAAATGGTAGAAGGAATATATTTTAATCCAAAGGCAATTGAACTTTGATTTACAAAATTTGATCCATAATATTTTTTCTCATCACCATAGTGAATACAGGAATTTAGATAATTTGTTGATCTGTTTCCGTCTCAGTAAAAATGCCATCCAAAAGTCTTTTAAGTGGACGTCCTGGTCTTGTTCCTGCAGGTTGATAAATTAACATCTACTTGCATATACTGTGATCCTCCATTCAATTAACAAGTTATATCCATCTTGACTTACAATCACAGTCCGTATTCCTATGTAATTGCATATTTTTTCCTTGATATGTTCTTTCGTAATAACCGATAATATTGACGATTCACATAAAGCGAGACCTCATACTCAAGTTTTATGTTACATATGTTTACATATTTTATTCATTACTTCATTATTTGTTAGAATATTACACATCTGTTATATAAAATGGTCTTCAAATGTAGGTTCATGAAATGTTTGTGTACAGTGTTAGTAAGCAGGTAAAATGTCTGTATGATTTGTTCTCAACTCTGTTTATAAGCTCACATGTTTAACAGGTCACAGTCATGTCACAATATTTGTGTAGTCAATCCTGCTGATTTTTAGTTTCCTAGGAAAAAATGACATGGAATATCCCACAATTATACAAAATGCAACCTTCATTACGGCAAATAGTTTTATTGGAAAACATTTGCCTCAGTTATTTTTCGTATCTTTCAAAATTGATTTAAATGTTAAAAAAAGTTTGCTTCCTCCTCCCCCCCCGTCACCATGAGGGGAAGGTATGAGGGTGATTGAGAGGCTGAATGGTTTCTACTGTTTCTAACTACACCAGGGTAATCCAACCAGGGAGCTCCTTTACACCCTGTTGTTGTTATAGATAACTCTTTTACAATTTAATACACTTTAAGAATATAAAATAATACTTTCTATTGCTTGATATTCTGGGTTGAAGTGAGGGATATGAGGATAGAACATATACATGTGGAATATTCTGATTTCGTCTGACCACTTTTAGTTTTTTTTTTCACTTAGTAGGTGTTTATTTTTTGACATAGTAGGTGTACATTCTATAAGAGATACAATTAAATTGTCAGCATCATAAAGCATTGGTTATTTAAAAAAGAGGAAAAATAAGAAATGGTTTGATGAGGAATGTGCGGACATTATAAAGAAAAGAAAGCTAGCAAAAATTAAATTGTTACACGAGCCAAATGAGGTAAATTTAGAGCAATTGGGTAGTATTAGACGGCAATCCACGACACTACTGCAGACTAAAATGAGGGATTATCTAAGAGAAAAGATTAATGATCTTGAAATGAATGCAAAAATAGGAACATTAGAGAATTATATCAGGGAATTAGGATAGGGTAGAAATGGTTTCAGGCTAGCAAAAACATAATTCGGAATGAAAATGGTGATATGATTGCAGATTCCAGGAGTTTATTAAATAAATGGAAAAGTTACTTTAATCAGCTATTAAATGTACATACAGAACAGGACATTGAGGAGGATAAGTTACAGAGAGCAGAACTGCTAGTGGCTGAACAGCGTGCATTAGAGGATGAAATGGCGATAGAAAAATTGAAGATGTATAAAGCATCAGGTTAGGATGAGATCCCAGCAGAATTGATAAAATCAGGGGGACAAAAATTGATGGACAAGATACGCTGGTTGCCTAATATGATTTGGGAAAAAGAAGTTCTTCCAGATGAATGGAAGGAATCAATTATCGTACCAATTTATAAGAAAGGAGATAAAACTGATAGCAACAACTACAGGGGCATCTCATTACTTTCAACTTCGTACAAAATTCTAACAAATATATTAGTAAGCAGACTTACTCCCTATATTGATGACATTCTAGGAGATCATCAATGTGCATTTAGAAGAAAACGGTCTACAACAGATCAGATTTTTAGTATAAGACAAATTTTAGAAAAGATATGGGAATATACTGGTACTGTACATCAACTATACGTAGACTTCAAAAGAGCATATGATTCCATTAAGAGGGAGAAGTTATATAGTATCCTCCTGGAGTTCGGAATTCCTAAAGAGTTAGTTAGAATGTGGCTAAATGGCACAAAGAGTAGGGTGCGTGTAGGCAAACACTTCTCGGACACTTTTGAAATCCAGAATGGGTTGAAGCAAGGAGATGCAGTATCTCCTATATTATTTAATTTTGTACTAGAGCATGCCATTAAATCTTTAGAGAATGATCAAGGCTTACAATTGAATGGTATTAATTAGCTGTTAGTTTATGCTGACTATTTAACTCATGCCCCAAATGGGAGTCAATGACCAATCACGTTTCAATGATTTCTGTTCTACAACCAATCAGAGTCGTGTTTCACGAAATATTTATCAGTGTTATAATTACCATATTAAAGAAAGCTCCTCCTTTTTAATATTCTGAAATAGTATGATCTAGTTGCAGTGATAAACAAAAGAAGCAGATGAAGCGTACCTATTGTTTCTCATTTGTTTTCAAACATCGCCGTTTACATTAGATATATAAATATTTTAAAATAACTACAGTTAAATAATGATTTGTGAGTAAACAGCTTAATTATATTCGTTAAATAGTCCTAACAAATGCCACTCTTGATTTTCACATTCTCTAGATAAATTCACTCCTCACTTCGTGAGTCGTGAATTTATCGATAATTTGGAATTCACTCGTGGCATTACTTATGATAATGTAGTACTATTGGCCGTTAGCGAGGAGATACTAAGGGACAACACGCACACACTATTGAGTAACACTAATAAATTAGGATTGGAAGTAAATATCAATAAAACACGTAGAAATTGATTATATAATGGAAATGGACAGCTAATGACAAATGAGGGAAATTTTGAGGAAGTGGCTGAATTCAAATACCTAGGAACAATAATCACAAATAGGAATGAGATGCACAAAGAAATTAAACATAGACTCAATTCTGGAAATGCATGCTATTATGCATTGCAGGGACTTTTGCTGTCCCAACTCCTTTCAAAAAACGTTAAACTGAAAATGTATAAAGTTATATTATATGGGTGCGAAACATGGACTCTTACTTTAAGGGAGGAAATGAGATTACGAGTTTTTGAGAATAAAGTTCTTAGGAAAATTTTTGGACCAAAGAGAGATGAACAGACAGGTGCATGGAGAAGACTACAAAACAATGAACTACATGGTCTTTATAGGAAGCCAGATATAATAAGAACAGTTATGTCTCGTAGACTGCGATTGGCAGGATATTTTGCACGTATGGGGAATGAAAGACGTGCATGGAAGCTTCTTGTAGGAAAACCAGAGGGAAAACGCCCAGTTGCTAGACCAAGAATGAGGTGAGAGAACAATGTTAACTATGATTTGAGGGAAGTAGATTACACATGTAGTATTGGAAAGCATTAGCTCAGGATAGGGATGTATGGAGAGCCTATGTCCGAGCGGCCACGAACCTACCAGTTCGATAGTGCCAGTGAGTAAGTAATGTGTATATTGCTGTGATTAAAGATCAGTGAACACTGATGAATGTTACTTCGACTGCCTCATCGTATTCTGCCAAGAAATAGATTGGTCGAGGATAACTATCATTCGGACTGCAGCGAGAACAAAATCATGAAAAACTAAGTACAATGTGTAATTCGACATACATTTAAATATAATGTACTCGCTCGTATTTGTATTATTTTATTAAAATATGAAACAAATTAAACTATTTTATGTTATAGGATATGTCGTAAATTTAAGGATTAAAACCAATGTCATAGATAAAAAATCAGTAGCTTGGCCTATTACTAGAAAATCTGGTAGCTTAGACACAATTATGGAGAATGTTTAATATCCTATGGTAATTTTTATACCAAACAAAAGTGAATTATAATACACACGTTGCTATGTTTATTTGTAATCTTCTGCTCCTCATAGAATAAAATGAGTACATTTTCACATTACTACTGTATAATGTTACTTTAAGTGATTGTTTCGTAGAATTTTCTGCTTCAAAGGCAATTCGGCGAAGAGGACCTTTAAAGATATTAATATTTTTACTATTGCAATACGGGATACAGACTACAAATTATCATATATATATATATATTTTAAGGAACAATTGGTAATTGTGAGGAAATGTACGCTTTTGAACTGGAGAAGGCTATTCTAGCGAACTGAACATCTAAGAATATTGCAACATACCACTAGTTAAGAACTATATAGTTACCGAAAGTTGCCAACATGATTATTCAAATTTTAGCTACAGCTAATAGCCAAAATGTTTATTTAGTTACGTTTGGTAGTTTATATTTTATTAGTAGGTAGCGCAGATCGGTCAATGTCTTTTATTTCGTTAGCAAGTTCCTTATTTGTTGGATACTCTGTGTTACAAATCATAGATGTGTTCCAACTAGAGTATCGTGTCATTTATGTTATTTCTACATCAACTTATGATTTACTTTTCAGGAATTTTCGCGATTCTTGAAAATACACATGGATAGCTGATGTTGTTACTAAATAATATATATTTTAATATTTATTATAACGAATATAGATGTACAAGAGATTGAAGAAATCCATCTAAGATGGTATGGACATATAATGAGAATAAGGGACACAGACACAAACAAACAAGTATTGAAATGGATACCTCCTGGAAAAGGGAAATGTGGTAGACAAAAGCCAACGAGGATAAAGGGAATTAAAGACAACATGAAGAAGAGAAATATGACAGAAGACTGCGAAGAAAACAGTTGTATATTTTGGTTCAAGATACCCGTGTAAATAACAGAAACAATCATGAAAAAAATAAAAATAATATTTATATAACGTCTCCCATTTTGAGGCAGCTTGAAGACAAAGCATTCATATAAAAACGAAAATACTCAGATATGAAAACAATTGCGTTTGAATATACGAGTAACAAAACAATTACAAAAATTAAGGTAATGTAACACACAATCAGTTGTAGACGTGTGAACGAGATGTTTCCTTAAGATTCACGAACAACTGTGTTTGCTAGATGTTTGTTGGGTACAAAACTTTACAGAAAGCAATATTCTTAAATTGTATTGTAAGCCTATGTTTTCCTTTTACAGAGATTTAGGCGCTCTTCCCCAACAGGGAAGAATTTGAACCTTACTAATTTAGTTACACTTTTTTTCGTATAGATGTCATTTTGAGTGGTACGTGGTCGGCGTTCCGCCTCATACTGACATCTAGGAAACCAAGGTAGTACTAGGACGGGAAAATTCGGTAAATTTTGCTTAGAGGCCTTTTCATTCAGGCTTAAGGATTTTTTACGAGCCTGAAAATGTTCAGACTCGGGACCCACGGCTTAAAGTCCCTCCCGGAGAACTTGCTCCTTGGATTTTTCCGTGCTAAAAAATCCATTGACCCCGGCCGGGTTTGAACCCGCGACCCTTGGGACGAGAGGCAAGGAGCATAACCACTAGTCCACCGCGGCCGACAATATTCTTAAATACGATTCATAAAAAGCTTCACGTTTAGATCAAATTATATAAAGTACCACAAGTTTGTCACACACTATGTATAACCCTAATGTACCTTAAGACTAAATAGGATTTATATGTGCCCAATAAAAATAAAATAATAATATTTGGCACAACTCTCAGGTAATTAGTGTGTATTTCTTTTTACTCGAATCTATGTATTGATCATCTCTACGTATTACAGGGTCACCCGTAACTGCAGCGTATCTAAAAAAAAACATTAAAATGCAACAAAAAAATGCAGCAATTATTCTCCTAATAATATTATATGGATACAAAACATAGACACTTTCAGGGAGGAGATAATGTTACAAGTATTAGAGAATAAAGTTTTTATGAACATTTTTGGACCAAAGAGAGACAAAGAGACAAGTG
This sequence comes from Diploptera punctata, assembly GCA_030220185.1. Classification (NCBI taxonomy): domain Eukaryota; kingdom Metazoa; phylum Arthropoda; class Insecta; order Blattodea; family Blaberidae; genus Diploptera; species Diploptera punctata. Next base: position 228,843 of record JASPKZ010008909.1, read on the forward strand.
AATGGAGAAGACTTCATAACACAGAGCTACATGACCTTCGTGGGAAGTCAGATGTATTAAGAACAGCTAAATCTTGTAAATTGCAAAGGACGTGACTTGTAGAACGGGTGGGGGATGAAACAGGGAAGCTATGCATAGAAACTAAGAAGCAGAGGTTGCACTAGGTACTGCCAACAATTAGGTGGGAGAATAACAAATATTAACCACGAATTGATTGAGAAACATTGCATACAAATGACTGAAAAATATTAGACTAGGTTATGGATTCATGGAGAGCTTATATTTTCGTGGCCATGAATCAACGGATTCTATAGTGCCAGTGAGTTAGTTACATCATTTCGAATAGAACCCTAGTTAAGAATATCAAGATGACCAGCAACTCCGTTCCTCTTACTATTTACACGTAAAACGCTTGGTTTTGGTTCACATTAAAAAATCGGTATTTAGTTTAAAATGTAACTAAAATGACTTATTCTATCTCCAACTCCATGGCGCGATACACCTAGAAGGACCTTGGCCTACCAGCCGGCAGCTGGCCTCACAGCCACGTGTTCATCACAGAGGTAGACGATCATCCAGCCAGTATAGGGGCGAGATGTGGTCAGCGTGTCAGGTCCTACAGCCGTTAGAGCTGGTTCTATCAACCTTGAGCCGCTACTTATTACAGCTACCCAAGTGTCTCACGATGCTGGGTGGGCACCGGTCCCATACTGACCGAAATTCTATGAGAAAATATCTTCCCCCACGAAGAATGGAACCAGCTAAAGTTCGGCAGCTCTGCACCAAGGCATCCTACCTTAACCACTCGGCTACGGCGCGGGACAAAAATGACCCACACAAGGTTGATATTTCTCCTTTTTATGTAACATACGCTATTAGTTGGGTTGAATTTTAGTCTGTTCGTTTTTAACATAGCTTCTTCTCGATAAATTGCAATTTACTATAACTTGATCGTTCATAAGAATCGTCGCTAGAATAACGTTAATAACTTTGTTGTAATTCATTTAATTGAACTAGTTCAAAAGAGGCACATACTACAAAATTACCAAATGATTAAATTGGAAGTTTTCAAAGCAGTACTTAGTTTCATAAGGTCCTAATTCATGACACTGTCGCTATCACAACACAAAACACAACCAGGTGACGGGAACATGTTAAGTCGGTGTAGATGTTCTGCTAGGCCAGTTAAGATTTGAAATCCTGCAACTGGTTTCTTCCTTGACATTTTTGATACAACGCAGTGTGGCGTGTTGCAAGAAGCGTGATCCATTGTTTTCCAAGCTGATGTATCTATAATTTTGGTACATTTCTATTAACTGCAGCTTCAACAAGTTGACGTAGTTGTATAATTAATTGGGGACCCTCTTCGGCTAATGCATGCATTAGTTCATTATCTTGTATTTCAAAACGTGAAGGAATCCATTGAAGTTTAATTTAGCATTGAAGCATCATATAACCTATATACGAGGGCGGATCGGAAAGTAACGGACAATAATTTTTTTCTGCCTTGGTACTGCAGCTAGAATGTTGAAATTTCACAGAGATATAGTTTGAAGTTTTCACTACAGATGGTATTTTTTTCTCAGGTGCACCTGCTGCTAGAGAAGCTTGAACTATGCAACAAAGATGGCGCGCATGCTACAGTCGTCCACAGGGCGGATCGGAAAGTAACGCACAATAATTTTTTTTAAAAGTTTAATAGTAATAAAAAGGGAAAAAATCACAAATGAACTTACATATTTTACCTACTTTTCGACATAGTCACCAACTTTCTCAACACATTTTTCCCATCGTGTTACCAGTTTCAATATGCCCTGTTCGTAGAAGTCCGTTTGGTTGGAGTGTAGCCATCTGCGCACTGCTGATTTCACTTCCACATCTGTCTGAAAGCGTTTGCCGGCCAGGAATCACTAAGGCGAATCACGTGGCGAATCACTAAGGTTCACGCGTCCCTCTTGGAAGAATGTGCACCACCTGGAGACATTGCTACGGTCCATACAATCATCCCCATACACGCCACGCATGTCCCTGTGAATTTCACTGGGTTTATGCTCTTTGGCCCACAACAATCGAACAACACTTCTCTGTTCCTCACAGGTGGACGACTGTAGCATGCGCGCCATCTTTGTTGGATAGTTCAAGCTTCTCTCGCAAGAGGTGCACCTGAGAAAAACATACCATCTGTAGTGAAAACGTCAATCAATATCTCTGTGAAATTTCAACATCCTAGCTGCAATACCAAGGCAGACAAAAATTATTGTGCGTTACTTTCCGATCCGCCCTCGTATATATATGACCACCCCTGTGGTCTGAGGTATCGTGCTGCCTTGTCATGCAGCAGGCCCGAGTTCGATCCCCGGTCGGGGCAGTTATTCTGGGTGAGGTTTTTATCGGGGTTTTTCCTCACCTGTAAGACAAATGTCAAGAAAACTTTAAGGCCCAAACGGTCCCCGAAATCATATGGCCATCATCCTTACCATAATCATCATCATCATCATCCTTCACCGGTGTGGAAAGCAACGGGAAGCTACCACACCTACACAATTCCCTAGTAAAGCTGCAAGCATAGCATGAAAATGCTATGATTGCAGTGAAGGACCTGCCTTCGGGCAGAATTACTATCTTAAGGAAAAAATCTGGTAAGCTTTCTGTGTACCGTTGTTGCAGTTCCGTAACATCTTCTGCCTGTAACAGCCATAGTGAGCGATGTATTTTGTTTCTTTCCTACACCTACAAAACGCAACAAACACTCTAATTTACAGATAAGTTTCAAATAGATTCAAATTAGTGATTGTACTTCTAGCAGTTAAAATCTCTGTGAACAAGTAAAAAGAATAAACTTGTACGATCTAATATTTATACATTAATACCTTGTAAAAATAAACAAATGCTTTTATTTCTTCATTTTAATTTTCAACCAATATGTAATGAAAGTGTTATATATTACACAGCATATAAGTGTCTACTCTCTAAACTAAAACAACACAGCTATTTAAAAAATCAATTTCAAGATAAGGATAAGATCTGTAAGACTTTCAGAATTTGAAAAAAAAAAACACTAAAATAAGATTAATGGAAAGCGTATATTCATTATTTCCTCTCATCACAAAATTCTGTAAATATTATACAACATAAAAAGTCAGTGTTTATAAAGCAAGCACATTATCAGGTCTATGTACACTTAGCAAAAAAAGAAGAAGAAGAAGAATGAGCGGACTCTTAACCTCGAACATATAAAGTTTTAACGCGCGATTCACACGAGTAAACTAATTACACAGTAGAGTTACAACACGTTCCCCTTCCTCCAATGAAAAACATTCTTTTATGTACACCCTTAGACAAAACAAATGAGTCATCTCTTGATTCAATCAACCGATCGGGGACCTTCGTGAGCACTCGCAGAAGCCTTATTCTCATTAACACGTTTTCAGTAATTGCACTGTGTTGTTTGCTAGTTAACGCAGTGCACACTCAAGTAACATAAAAGAGAGAGCTTGCCTTTGTGTGTTTCCGTGGTCGAGGGTTTTAACACACAACATCTGTGTTCGTAACCTTACGGGTTCGATTCCCGTTCTTCTTGTTTTTTTACTGAATGTTAGGATAGCATTTCGCCTGTAATATAGTTTCATATTTAATTTTATATTTGAGTTTTATGGCTTTAATGCACACACAAAACACATAAATGAAAACCTTCTAATAATTAAATGAAGAAAGAAAATAATATCTTCTAAAATGAAACATTAACAAAAACAAAATCAATATCGGGTGTATGAATCCTCAGCATCTATTACCGCCCTCAATCTGCGGGACATTGATGTAATCAAATTTCTACAAGCACGTGGACAATCGGCTAGAGCATCCCAGGCGTCTTGAATGTGTGCCCATAAGCCATCCTTCGTTCTGCAGGCCAATTAGAGTTCATCTCTATTTTCATCTTAGCCCATACATTTTCGATTGGATTCAACCTGGTGAAGAGCGAAATTTGATTTGCCTTCTCCTTTAACTATAAAATCAAATTTCGCTAAACATATTTCAGAAAGCGGCCACAGTTTCAACAATATGGATAATACAATGTAAATTATACACAGAGAAAACAACAGACACAAAATTAACATTTTACAAGAAATCGAAATTATCAAGAAGGTCAAGAATACAAACATTCTCAACCAAAATGTGCCTAATAAGCAAAACCCTCTATTAGACATACAACTAATACACAAATTCAACATAAAATTAATAATACGATATGTCGATGACGTACTAGTAATATATGACAATGAAAACAGAAAAGAAAAAGAAATACTACAAGACTTAAACAACATGCATGAAAAAAATCAGTTTCACCGAAGAAATAGAAGTTAATAATAGTATAAACTACTTAGATTTATCTATAACCAAAAATCTACACAACAATAAATTATAAATCGGTATGTACCGGAAACCCACAAATAATGCTCTGGCCATAAACAACAAAATCTACACACCCTTTTCAACAGAAAATTAGTACATTTAATAGCTTAATTAATAGAATGTTGAAACTCCCATTAAGCAAACACAACTATATCCAAGAACTCAACTACATTCAATATATGGCAAAAGCCAATGGCTACAATGAAGAAATCATAGATAAACTCGTAAATAAACAAACAAGGTAGAAAAATATAACCAACATAATTAAACTAGAAAGCGAATCTGACAACAAGAAAACATCGATAACACTTACATACACAGGAAAAGAAACGACAAAATTAGCCAATACACTAAAGGAACCCGATAAAATTGTAAAAATAGCATACGGAACTAATAACAAATTAAACAACATAATAAACAATAACATTGAAGAAAATAAAATTTTCAACAGCAAATGAGTATATAAATTGACATTGTAAGGACTGCAACAAATTTTATATAGGAAGAACAAACAGGAGTTTTAACATCAGATTTAAGAAACATTTTCGAGACTTCATTCACGCAGAGGGAAAATCAAGCTATGCAAAACACGATATCCATGAAAGACATCGCATGTTAAATATTGAAAACACCCTAACTGTAATGCACAGAGAAAATAATCCAGCGAAGGTAAACGTACTCGAAGAGATGGAAATAATGATAGTTTAGACAATGTGCAAAAGCTACATTACTTAATTCCTTCTCTTGAGGGAGAACCAAGGGGCTTATTAGACAACTTGCAAATATGTCCTCAGAACTACGAAGTAGCATAGTCGTTGATTGAGTCACGCTACTATAATAATAGATTAATTTTAAGTCAGCACGTTAAGCAGCTGTTAGACTTAAATAGTTGTAATTCTGGTTCATTTGTAGATTATAGGAAATTAGTCAACGCTGTTAAGGGAAATGTAGCAGCTATTGAAAATTTAGAATCAAATGTGCCCTTGGGAGAATTACTTGTACAAGAAATTGTCTTGAATAAGATAAAATCAAACCATCGCAGTGAATGGGAAGGTAAATTATCAGCTGATGAGATACCAAAATTGGATGATTTGATAAACTACCTTGAAAGGAAATGTCAAACATTAGAATTATCAGATTGTAAGAAATTTTCAACAGCTGACAGTCATAGCAAACCTAAACTGAAGTCGTTGCTTGCTGCCAGCAACAATAATTCTAATAAATGTCTTTATTGTAATGTGCATAATCATGTAATTGATAATTGTAGAAAATTTAAGGGTTCCTCATTTAAGGAAAGAAGGGAATTTGTTCAAAGGAACAACATGTGTTTTTTATGTCTGGCAAAAGGACATAGAAGTAGTGATTGTAAACAGAAGCCTTGCAGTAAATATAATAAGGGGACTCATCAAAATTATTACACTATCATAACAGTAATATTGATGGCCCTAGTATTGCAGATTCAAATTATAATGTAAATTCAAGGGAGAAAGAAATTACAATAGCTGAAGCTTCTCAATCAATTTCTACTGCCGCAATGAAAGTATTAAGCGGCCTAGGCAGCAATGTACTGTTGAGTACTGCTTGTGTTGGAGTGAGGACGAATGGTGGGGAAGTGATCCCAGTTCGTGTTCTTTTAGATTCTGCGAGTCAGCTCTCATTTGTTTCTGCTGACTTAGTTAAAAGGCTAGTTATTAAAACTAAAGCTTGTAGTCTTCCCGTAATAGGTATAGGGAATATTAATCCTTCTTCTTCTTCTTCACTTCCTGGTTTAGGCAAGAATTGCCTGTTCCGTCTTCACTAATAGATCTAAGACCATCTCTTCCGAGGACGTCCGACATCTCTTCTTCCTCTTGGAAAATAATGGAGGATTTTTATTTGGTAATCTTCTTTCTTCCATTCTTTCTACATGCTCTTTCTACTGTATCTTGTTGTTAAATATCTTTTATTTTATGGAGTAGATCTGCAGTTCTTCACGGATATCCTCGTTTCTTATCTGGTCCATTCTAGTGCAGCCTTTTACTCTTCTTAAAAATTTCATCTCGGCTGTGATGCTGACTTTGGTGTAGTTATGCTTCTCCAGTAAATTCAACTTTTATCTAGGGTTTCTGACTTTGTATTAACTGTCAATTGTGCTGTGGTAAAATCCATAACCACACAACTGCCAGCTCAGAAAATTGAAATATCTGACTGGAGAATTCCAGATTATATTTGTCTTAGCGATGAAAGGTTTAATGAACCTTCTGAGGTTTCAATACTGCTAGGCGCAGATGTGTATTATGATGTTTGTACTAACATATGTGTTATCTAGGAAAGGATTTCCGACGTTGATTGATAGCCGCTTTTGTTATATTCTTTCAGGGAAATTTCCCGATTCTTGCCTCGAGAGTAAGATAAACCTCGTAATGTCAATTTAGCAAAACTAGATTCTTTGCATTCCAAACTACAAGAATTTTGGACTTTGGAGGAGTTGAATAGTTCAGTGCTAACTCCTGAAGAAAAGGCATGTGAATTGCACTTTTCTGAGAACGTTTCCAGAAGTGAAACTGGAAAATTTATGGTAAAGCTTCCTATTAAACAAGAAGCTCCTGTGGTGGCCTTGGCAAGGAACAATGCTATCAAAAGATTGAAGCACATGGAAGGGAAATTAAATAAAAACCTTAAACATAAAAGTAACTATGTATCTTTTATGAAAGAGTATATTAGTATAGGTCATATGGAGTTGGTCCATATAGAAAATGAAAATGATCAATCATTAAAATATTACCTACCTCATCACTATGTAATAAAGGAAGACAGCACCACTACTAAGCTTCGAGTAGTATTCGACGCTAGTTGTCCTTCCTCTAATGGGGTCTCTTTGAACTCTATGTTAATGACAGGTCCAGTCTTACAACCTGATTTGTTATCTATTGTTCTTAGGTTTAGAACCTACGTTGTTGCATTGTCAGCTGACATTGCAAAAATGTATAGGTGTGTGTAAGTTCATCCTGCAGACAGGGATCTTCAAAGAATTGTCTGGAGAGATTCTCCTGATGATGAAATTAAGGAGTATAGGTTGACGACTGTAACATATGGTTGTACTCCATCCTCTTATCTTGCTACAAGATGCCTTGTAGAATTTGCAAACGAATGTCAACAAACTCAGCCTCAAATGGCTGAAGTAATTCGTTCATGTTTTTATGTTGACGACTTGCTGACGGGGGAAAGTTCCATTAAAGAGACTCAGAAACTCCAAGAGCAAATAAGTAGTACATTGGATGGTGCACATTTTCATTTGCTGAAGTGGTCATCCAATGAAATAAATGCTTTGTCTAATGTTCCGTCAGAGGACTTAGAACGTTCTTCTCTTTTGGAATTAACCAAAGAAGATTCCGTAAAAACATTGGGTATTGTTTGCCATCCTGCTAGTGATGTTTTCAAAATAAAAATCAATCTCAAGGCAAACTAGGAGTTGTCACAAAAAGAAGTATACTGTCTTGTGTAGCTTCTATATTTGATCCATTGGGACTACTTGCATGTGTGGTAATCAAATGTAAAATGTTGTTACAACAGTTATGGCAATTAGATATGAATTGGGATGATCCATTGGATTCTTCTCTAGCTGCCTATGAAAATTGGACTAATCTTCATAGAAATCTTCATGTTCTTAACGAAATAAAGGTGCCAAGAAAGGTATTACTCTTTCAGAATGCTAAAAGGGTTGAAATTCATGGCTTTTCAGATGCTTCTGAAGGCGCTTATGGTGCTTGTGTTTATGTGAAATCCATTTCCATGGAAAAAGAAGTGTAGTGCGGGGAATACTACATAAGTGCTTCAAATATTTTCGTTGTAACCCCAAGATAAGGTCGCAAATTATGGGTCAGTTACCATCGAACAGGGTGGAACCTTGCTTACCTTTCCTAAGGGTGGGAACAGATTATGCAGGTCCTTTATTGATTAAAGGAGACAACTCTAGAAGCAAACTTAAATTTAAGGCTTACATTGTTCTTTTTGTGTGTCTCACTACCAAGGCAATTCATTTGGATTATTCTACCAGTTATATTATATGGGTGCGAAACATGGAATCTTACTTTAAGAGAGGAAAGAAGATTACAAGTATTTGAGAATAAAGTACTTAGGAAAATATTTGGGCCAAAGAGAGATGAACAGACAGGTGAATGGAGAAGACTACATAACAATGAACTACATGGTCTTTATAGGAAGCCAGATATAATAAGAACAGTTAAGTCTCGTAAACTGCGATGGACAGGACATGTTGCACGTATGGGGAATGGGAGACTTGCATGGAAGCTTCTTGTAGGAAAGCCAGAGGGAAAACCGCCCAGTTGGTAGACCAAGAATGACTATGACTATGATTTGAGGGAAGTAGATTATACAGGGAATGATTCGAAGGCATTAGCTCAGGATAGGGATGTATGGAGAGCTTATGGCAATGCGGCCATGAACCTACGGGTTCAATAGTGCCAGTGAGTAAGTAAGTAAGTAAGTATATTAATGTTTTTTTCTTATTCTAGCTGATGTTGATAATCTTATTTAAAACATTAATTAATCCTCTTTTTTGTTTACTTTACCCAACACTTTTTCTTTTGTGCGCCGCAATTGGACTTCCATATTTTTGCAATGGGCGGATGAAAATAAATTTGAACGAGAAATAAACATTAAATAGCTTAGCTGAGTGTTTAGTTATGTCTCCGGTACATCATCAAGATAGCAAAGAACAACACAATATAAAAACATACCCAAAGTTAAGTTAGAAAGAGAAAATGTTTAATCAATAACAATTCTAAAAAAATATCTAGCACCATCAGGGATTTCATGACCTGGGCTATAGTGGGAGTGTTTCTAGCTAAATGAGAAGTACCGTGGCAGAGATACCTTTACTGGACAAACCTTGTGCGAGAAACAAAATAATTAATTAATCTCGAAGAATGTGTCAAACTGCACCAATGCCGGAAGATAAAATTTGACAATCCAACGAAAGGTTAGAGAAGATAGATCAATGGGTAGGAGGATAATGTTGGCCGTAGAGAAAATAATCTTCTAACGGATATAACCTTAAATAAATCCTAGAGTTCCAAGTTGCAGTTTGGATGTCAGAATCCACTCCACAAATATTCCAACAAAAGAAGCTAGACCATGTATAATCGGATAAAACTTAGTTTAGAAGGTTAAAATTCAGTGTTATGAAAGTATTTCTATTTAACGACGCTCTTTAACATCTAAGATCATTAGAGCACAATTCAAATCTGAGCGAGAAAGCGTCAACATATTTTGCTCCCAGGTACATTTCTTCAAACGCGAGGTTCTTTTACGTGCAGTAAATATATTCACGGTACCGAAGTATTTGGTGACTTTTAGACGATACCAGTGCACAGTCTTCTTACGTCTTGTAAATCCACACATCTCGGCGAGATGGAAGCCAGATGGACGCGTGGTAACCATTGGTCCACCAAGATTGTCTACGACGTTCAAGAAGAAGAGAAGAAGAAGAAGAAGACAGAGGAGGAAACAAAGGATAAAGAGAATATATTTTATATATTTTTGTTGCATTTGCATGAAAATTACATACTAAATACCTCACTCGCATTATCGAACCAGTAGTTTCATGGCCGCATGGACATAAGCTCTCCATACATTCCTACTCTTTACTAATATTTTCCAATCATTCCCTGTGTATCTACTTCCCTCAAATCACGGTCAATGTTATTCTCCCATCACATTCTTGGTCTACCTAATGGGAGTTTTCTTTCTGGTTTTCCTACAAAGAAGCTTGCACGCACGTCTTTCATTCTCCATTTTTCACACATGTCCTGCCTATCGCACTCTTCGTGACTTAACTGTTCTTATTATATCTGGCTTCCTATAAAGATCACGTAGTTCATTGTTATGTAGTCTTTTCCATCCAACTTTGTGTTCATCTCTGTTTGGTCTAAACAAATCATAAGAACTTCCATCCAACGTCAAATGAACAAAATTTTAACTTAGTGTCAGATTTTTATGAAGATGAAGCTGCGATTTGAGAATTTTTAAACAAGGGATTCCACGAGAAAACTAAATGTAATTTGTTGTTTTATCCGATATGGGACTTTTCCGCTACGTATAGTTAATATATATTTCCATTCCATTAGCGTGGTTTAACCTCACACTTTGTAGGTACTTTTACGTACCACACGCCACCCGGGCCTTACACCACTTGTCCGGGGAGGGATTTTAACACATACTATTTTAACCAAACAGGACATGGTGGGCCTCCTCGAATGAGTGATCAGCTCAATGTCAGGGCCACCTCCAAGACAACACAACATTAAGACGAACACTCCATTTATCGACCCATTCATACACCCTCATGGCGAATATGTTAACGGTTGCCAAATGATGTTCGTGGATCATTTTGGCTCTAATAATTTACAAAGAAGTAACTTTCAAAAAACACTTGTTGTATAACAAAAAATGTGCAATTACGTACGAGTACGTTACGAAGCAACGCCACTAAATGTGAAACTGAAAAATATTTTAAATTAATAAAATATTACTATTTCACAAACTGAATTCAAACTCTTTTATCTATACGTCTATACTGCTAAGAATATTAGATAGATCAAAGGCTAACGTTTTTTTATAAAAGGTAAATATAAATAAAATTTCAGATACCATATTTATGATCATTTGAAACACTCATTCAATAACGTAAAAAAAATAACTCCAAACTTACAAATATTCTATTTACCTTATTTCAGATAACATTTTGTTATTATGCTTTAAAATTAAGCCACTCCTTTCTTTAAAGTAAATTAAACCCATGGAGCGATAAGTGTGCAAGGCACTTGGTATAACAGAGAGGTAGACGTTATAGCTATGTGTGATAAGTGGTCAACCGTCGGATTCCCAAAATGTTATACACGGTACATACTACAACTGAAATTCCTCACAATTCTAGGTGGACACCGTTCCACACTAGCCGACATTCAGTAAGTAAATTTCTTCCACATAGGGACTCGAACCAAGGGATGTTCGGTAGCTCTGCGACAAGGCGTAATGTCTTAGACTTTCAAAATTATCACTATATGAAAATTTCCGCACCAACAACTCTCTTCCATCTATTGCTTATTTCTAGGTTATATATTGTTTCTAATATCAATTTTATCAATATTTTTCACAATTCTCTACTTTTCTTAAATTTATTGCACGGGGTTTATTTGTTCTCACCAGGCTTCAAAATTATACATTTTTAAGTTGGCGTAGCGCATTGTTGAGCCACAGCCTCTCCTTTGTAAGCAGTTACTGCTCCAAGTTAATGTTTAGTTACATTAAGTGTTCACATGTGCCATGGATGGCTTGTGGTCAACGCACCCACTCAATGAGACATCTAACAGGCAACCAAGGTATTTCTAGGATGTTGAGGTCAGCAAATTTTACATAGAGGCATCTTTATTCAGGCTTAAGGATCTTTCACGAGCCTGAAAAATCTTCGGACGCAGGACCCACAGTTAAGAGTCTCTCCCGGAGGACGTGCTTATTGGATTTTCCGTTTTGAAAAGTCCATCGACCCCGGCCGAGTTTGAACCTCGGAACTAGCTGCATGGAGCATAACCACTAGTCCACCGCATCAAAACTATATATAGCCTAATAACCACTTTAATGTACAATGGGATTTTTCCTCAAAGCATAATTAACACATTTATTCAAACTGGAGTAATTTGCACAAAATGCGTCTTGTTGACAACATGAATGATGACACAATAACCGTAACGTTACCAAGCAACGTCATTAAATATGAAATGGAAAATTACGGTTTTAAATTATATTAATAAAAATATTAATATTTTGCAGATTGAATTCAAAACTCTTTAATCTGTGTAGCTGAGATTTACAGACAACGCTTCCTCTATCAGGTAAATATTAAATACATTCTCAAATATCTCATTTATCATCGTTTAAATGCTAGTTATTATATATCCTCAGAGTAAATCAAAGTAACGCACGTTACATGGTGCTTCATCCCCATCCATCCTTAATTTTCTATATTATTAATTATATAAACATTTTCACGTCAATGGTTTTCTTCCGTTTGTAGATTATTTTATTTATAAACTCCAGGTTATGTGATTAGTTGGGATATCTACATTTTGATACAATTTTTTTCATTACTAATTATATCCTTGTTGGCTTCTACCGTTTTTCTCTGCCACAAATTCAATTCAGGATTTCTCCAAACTCATCTCATACATTTCGTTCATTCGTCCCCGTGACGTAGCGTCAGACGTGATCGACCTGCACACGTGTCGTTCACAGACGTCTATAAATATAGTGGCTTCATCTCATCTCACCCCTCATCCCGACACTAAGTTGGACACGAGTTGAGGATATTATATAATAATAATTATTTATCTTTATCAAGTTACACTAGTGCTTAATGTTTGTTATTTTGTCCTCAGACTTTGAAACTATACGTTGTTAAGTTACGTGCAAACTGTTATTTTTCAGATTTATTTATGGATGTTCTGTAATTTTCATTATTTATTGTTGAGCTTGTCTTAGTTTCATTTTCTTCTTCTTCTTCTTGCTAGGATTGAACCGTTTTGGTTTGTTCCGGCTTCAAGTATTATAGCTGCTGTCTCCATCTTTTTCGTGGGCGTCCCCGATCTCTTCTTCCTCCTCTTGGTTGATAGTTCAGACTTTTTCCTAGGCAATCTGTTGGTATCCATTCTGCAGACGTGTTCATACCATTTACTCCTATATTCTTATATTTTATCTGTCAAACTGCATATGTGGGTAGTTCTTTACGGTAACTTCACTCCGTTTTTTATCCATTACTGCTGCTAAGTTTCATTTTTAAATCAAAATTATCTGGAAAATCGGATGTAGCCTACATTTTTTGCACCGTAACCTACTTCTATATATATTTAGTGTTTCACCAAAATATATTCCTTAATTTACTTTTAATGGTGAAATATTAAATATAGTCTTATAATAATATACAACAAACAGATCAGTCATGGAGGGAAGTACAAACCAGGCAGAATTCTTATTCAAATTTGAGTAATTAGAAATGCGAACGGTTGTCGTTTGTTAAAAAGCATGCTTTAATGTTTGAACGGACATGACCTACATTTTGGAAAGTATTGGCCTACTATGATGGGTTAGAGACCCCTAGCACCCGTAGGTATATGGCATGTACTGTAATACGACCGATGCCACTGTCGAAACCGATTAAATTTAAGCCCAACTTTTTACGTAAAGTGCCCCTAAGAGCGAGCGAGATGGGAAGAAAAATAAAAAATATAAAAACGGGCCGAGATTAGTGTCGAATCCATGGTCTTTCTGGACGATAAGTTGATTATTGACTCCCGATGACATTTAATCCGAACTTTTGACATCTGGTCTTCCTTGGAGGTTAATGGTGACAAGGGGTAAAAAATTGAAAGTAAAAAAATGAGCGATATTAGTGTGGAATCTATAAGAGTCGTAGTCGGTAGACAGATTGGTTACATCCAGATGACATTTAAACCCTAGCTCCCCAGGGATTTAAAAATAATCCAAGATCACTGACATTACTTCAAACCCGTATTTCTGGGTTGCTGAGAATAATGGTGATAATTCTATACATAAAGTTCACGTTTAGCAGAAGAGGGGTGAGGAGGGTGAAAACTAAGCTGATGACAACATGGAAATACGGATAAATAATACATGGGGCTTTGTATATATGTGTGTGTGTGTGCGTGCGTGCGTGCATGCGTGCGTGCGTGCGTGCGTGTGTGTGTGTGTGTGTGTGTGTGGATAAAGGAATATAAATTATATTATTCGCTAATTCATTAACACAATCACGTCAAATATATCAAATTCTATTAAGAGCCTAACAATCTTTAGGCTCGGGTCCCACGGCTTAGAGTCCCTCCTGAGGGACTTCCCCTTTAGATTTGTCCATCCTAAAAATCCGTCGACCACGGTCTGGTTTGAACCTACGACCTTTGGACTAGAGGTAAGTAACGTAACCACTAGAGCAACACGGCCGACATGATGATATACAGTGCACATTAATTTACTAAGTTTCTAGTTCACTTGATTGACAATTACCAACTGAACGAAATAACAAACCGCTTTAGGTCTACAACAGCCTTATTGACAGGCGAGGACATTATTAATACAAATTGTGTATAAGTAGGAGGAGAAATATTTTTTAAAAATTGTATTCAAAATTGTTTCTGGCCAGAACTTTTTAGAGTTGATCGATTGGGGATCGAGACCTGTCAATTATCATTTGCTCCGAAATTTCTTATAATAGTCTACTTTTTCTACTTACTTATACAATTATTTATGATGTACTAGAGGACCCGGCAGGCGTCGTCCCCTCTGAACGTTCAATTCTCGTGTCATAGCCCGACAATAAATATATAAGTTAGTTCTTTTTACCTTAAAATTCACTAATTAATAAGTTCGCAAGAGAACTCCTCACTGTCATCTGTTGTGGCTCAAGAAGCTTGCATTATAACGCCACATTGTAGTCCCGCGGAATATGTCGGCAATGCATATTTCTTCACATTTGATATAAACAAATCCTATAACCCAATCGCAGCACCATCTAAAGGGGCCGCTTTAGAAAAAAAAAAGTAATCAAATTCGGTCCAGTTCTTTGGACAGTTTTTCGTTTTGGATTTCAAGTAAAACTCCACTTTTAATTGTCTGATTTCGCTCCTCTTTGGATAACACCCATCTCGGTTTGTTTTAATAGGATATCCTGAGTTTCGGTGTGAAACATCGAAAATTGTGACCGCTAGAGCGATGTTTAAATTTTTATTTCAAGTGAACTCCTTAACTCAATGGTTTTGTAGGGTCCAGTTGTGGTTCTGAACCATCCAGGATCCCAATCAGACACACACAAAACATTTCATCACAATCGGTCCAGTCGTTTAGGCAGTTTTTAGTTTCGGATTTCAAGTAAACCTCCATTTCTATTAGTAGAATTTCGCTCATTTTTGGATAACACCTACCTTGGTTTGTTTTAACAGAATACACTGATATTCGTTGTGAAACAATGAAAAATGTCATCGCTAGAACTATGTTTTAAATTTTCGTTTGAGATGAACTCCTACACCTAATGTTATACAACTTAACCCGTCAGCGTGGAGCGACGTGACATGTACGCAAGATGAATTCTTCACCAAATGCGGAACGACGTGACGTGTACGCTAGCTACACGCACTGATTTAAACTGTAATTATGACCTTTGTGTTTACATTAACTATTTACAGTTTATACAAATTTTATGTAGAGACTTCAAAGTTTATATTAGTGCATATATTAACTGATTACGGCCCTCAGTAACAAGTTAAAATAATTTTATATTTGCATTTATTCTTGCGGCCTCTGACATTTTTCTTAAATTTATAACTTGATAACGGATTTCTTATAAAACTAAATTCGCCTTTTTTTGTAGATTAGCTTGTCTATCAAATTGAATCTATTTTCAAATCTCTTCATTTTTAATAATAATGTCGCTACAGTACAAGACCACAACAGTAAATTTCAGATATATATATATATATATATATATATATATATATTTCAAATGACGATATCCTTACGTTATGGAAAGGTAGTTAGTCTACAATTCAGTCAGTATCTAAAAGGTAAAGTGGTCCACTACAGACCGTAGAAAGTTCTTGGGATATTAGGAGGTCAAGGCTCCCATTTTTCTAAACTATCGGTACTTGATGTAAGCTGAGTACTTATTTCTGTCTGACGGCTCAT